>SCDT01002417.1:0-14073 GCA_004143765.1 Drosophila melanica | reverse complement strand
AAACTACAAATTTAATTTTAATTACAAATAAAACAATTTCATCTAGAGTATATAGCATGAAACTCTTGTTTTTTTTTTGCTCTTAATCCCAAAGCTTTTGAAATGCATAATCTTAAAAATTATACTGTTTTTTTTTTTAAACATCGTACTAAAATTTTGAACTCGATTTTTCTTCGCGTGTACCTTTTTTGGCGACATATTGAAATGCACTTCAAAGCTACTTTAAATTTATGGCAGCAAAAAGGAAAACCCACTTCTCAGGCAAAGAATCGACGCGACTATAAATATATAATTTACGATCAAAGATATAGGGGCCGCAGCGAAGTTATTTAGATCTTGTAAAGCGGCAAGTTTGACAACACGGATGATGATTTGTTTTGGGCTCTATGTAAAGTGAAATGTTTGGCCACACTTTGGCAGTCGAATAATCGCCAGATGCCAGCAGCAACAGCAACAGCAACAGAAACAACAAAAGCCACCCACAACATTTATAAGAAATCCCCAATTGACAGCAGCAGAAAGAGCGCCAGCTAAGAACAACAACAGCGATAACGAGAAATATGCCCTGTTATGGAAAAACTATTTCCCCCCAAAAATGGGCGCCATATCAGAATTTCTAGAGTGGGTGTTGAGTGAGCGGATGGGGGAGTTGTGCGAGGGAGGGGTACGCTCATGGGGTATAGTTTGTTATGCTAATTGAATAGGCATCGAAAAAAAGCTTTTTTCTAACCATATACAATTTATGTCTAGCCGGAAAATTGTTGACTTGAGTGCACAACAACAGCGGAAAGGAAAATGAGATTTTCACCCAATTTTCTGGCTCTGTGCTTGTGGCAATGGTGCATGACATTTTCTGTGTGTGGGCGTGGGCGGGAGAGAGGACAAGCACGCGACAAAATGCAGCCACTAACATGGCCTGTGGTCGTGTTTTGGCCCAAAAAAACAAAAAAAAAAAAGGAAAGAAAAACAAAAACAAAAACAAAAATGTTGGGTGAATGCCTCGAAAGTGCTTTTCACTATGGCATTATTGACATTGTTGATGCAGCCGATAACATGGAGAATCGATAAAGCATATATGTATCAATATATATATATATATATATATATAGGTTGGCCCACTTACCGACAATGCGGAGAACTGATAATTTGAAATAGAGGAAGCAGCGTGCACCGCTTTCGAGTGCATCAATTAATGCTATCAATTTTGATATATGCATGCGATAATAAAGTCAATTCAATATGGTTTATATAAATGAATAAGGAGATAGAGCGCCAATTGATAAGATAGCCAAAACACAACTAGACAATGATACTAAATATAATGTTTGATAAGAATGGCAAGCAATATTTTATTACAGCTAGGAGCTCAACTTAAAGGTCAGTTTTACTATTTGGCGTCATAAATAATTCAATTAACCTGTATTATTATGATATATTTAGGTTATTCATAAAGATATGGTGCTATTGTAATGTTGCTATCGATGACTATCCAAACTATGACTGAGGCTATCTATCTGACAGCTTTAAAATAACTTTAGTTACAATATGTATTTGTGGGTTTCACAAATTGTTTATTTATTTGTAGGGATTTTCGGTGGTAATTGAGAGTTTTTTTTTTTTAAGCTCATTAACTATACGTTTGATTTTCCGACAACTTGCTACTCTCTAATGGTCAGTGTGACCAACTCGCTATGAGAAATCGCTTAGCTAGCTTATCTATGTGAAACATAAATCAAATATACAAAACTTTGTTAAAATTATCTTGACTAATTTTTGTTATCTAATGAAATTTTCTAACTGCCAAGCTAGCGAAATATACTCCCATAATTCCGCCATATATCGTCAGATTTAAAATAGACAACCACATAGTTTGCTATTCTCAACATTTTAGGCACATAATGCCATTTAATTTATGCCCTTATGCAACTGCTTCAGTTAGTATATTTAGCCAATTCTCAGTTGTATAGCGTTACTCAATTCAAAGCACGTTTTCGAATGTTTATTTTGTCGGGCCTTGTTGCGCTCCAACGGCTACCAAAATGCCAAAACAATTCAAATTTATTATTGCACGAGTCAACGGAGCCAAAGAAAGACATCACAGCGAGGCGGCCAAGAGGAACTCGGGAAGAGCAGTGGGCAAATAAATCTGCAGCCAAGGCGTTTGCTAATAAACAAACAACAACAAAAATATAAAAAAGATACAAAAAATAAAAAAAAAAAATAACCATAGTGTGTGCAAAATGTTTATGCAAACAGAGAGACACAATAACAACAACAATGAAAAACCTGGCCAAGAGGAAGGAAGCCAAGGCCACAAATAGGAAATGCATTTGCCAAAGCTTGGGTGGCATCGCACGCTGAATGTGGCAGCAGCAAAGAGTGTTGGGGGCTGGTACTGGGGGAGGGGTGGCAGCTTGTTGTCATGTTCATATTTGCATGTTGCAGCAAGCAGGCAACAAACAAGCGGTTAAAATGCCATTCATGCATGAAGCGTCGCAGCTGGAGATCCAAGCCAAAGATGAGCCAATGATAGGGCAAAAATTTCCTATCTACATTTAAACAACACAGGACACAGAGTGCAGCAAAAGGACGCAACGCTCCCAGACAGCGGCTTTGGCCGGAGGTCAGAGTTCGGACCGCAAAACAAAACAATTATAGAAAAAAAACTTTCTAAGCTCAAAAATGCCATTACAAAAAGTCAGCGCCAGGAGCCGGGCCAACAAAATGCAATTTCATGGCTTGTCAATCAATTTATTGTTGTTGTTGCCGTTTTTTTTTTATGGGGTGAAAACTGCATTTGGCCAAAAGGGCGCCACAAGTCGGCCAAAAACTGTCGTAGCGCAAATGATTTATGTACCGCGGTTTGGAGTCCATAGTTTTTCTCATTCTGGCTGAAAAGTATTTTTGTTTTTCAATTTCTGCAGTCTGCGGTCAGAGGTTAACATAATATTTTTGATTGCATTTCAATTTTCATATTGCCATAAATCTTGCACAAGTGGCAAATTAAAAGTCATAAATTATTAGCTGCGATATCATTTGGCAGAAGGAAAATAACAGCGAGAAAAAGGCAACAAATGTGCGGCAATTGCAATTGCAATTTCAATTGCATTTTGGCTATTGCCAATTCCCATTCCCGGCCATTGGCAACTTTCGGTGCAACAGTCAGCAACATGCTGCGCCGCAACATGTTGCCAGCACTTGTTGGCTAATTTGCGCTGCGGTTGGCTTGCCTCAGCTAACCATTTATTTATTTACTTTGCTTTCTGCATTTTGCCAGTGCCCAAAACAAAATGTGGAGTCAAAAGGTGTGCGAATTGTAATTGAAATTTGTCTTGTCAACGCAGTGGACACATGTCAAAAATAGCAGCAGCAGCAACAGTTGATGCAGCAGCGGGTGGCAAAGTATTTACAGCACAAAAAAAAAAAAGAGAAAGACAGTACACGACTTTGACATAGTCTTCAGATAAGACAATAAATGAAATTTACAGTCAAAGTTCTTCTATTTGCACTGGATCCTGCTGCTTCATAGAAAATTTTAAGTCCACTTTCAATTCATGAAAATCGCATAGAAAGGCGATAACTAATGTGCAATTGAAAAAACCTAATCAATGAGCCAATTACTAAGAATGCGTTTGCATTTACATTTATTTATAATTTCTCGTACTCCAATCGCTGATCCCCAAAATAGATTTAAAAGAAAACCAAAATTAATTTACATAATCACATGGCGAAACTCGATACCTGAACGTGTAGCAGAAGATCATCTTGCATTTTCTACACTTCCGTTTGCATTTTGATTTATTGGTGCAACGCCCCACGCAACCTCATCGGTAATCCTAAACCGCCGAAGCTCCATCGATATGTCAAGCCGAACACAAAGTAAATATATTTTAAATTTTAACAAAATCATTTGCCACAACACAACACAAAAACAAAAAAACAAAGCAATGTGGGCTGCTCCCCACCCAGATCAAATTGGGGAAACAACATGAGCTTAATTATTTTTAAATGATTTTCGAAACAGCCCCAACAGCATTGGGAACGGCACATGTTGTTATTTTCCGAATCCATTGTTTCGGGAGTTACTTTGACTGGATGCCCCATTGCAATGGGCTTAGCACCCACGCCGGGCTTGCATAAAAAATGGACGAAAATCGACGCTTGTCAAAGGCACAGAAATTAATCGTTGCTTTCTTCCCTCTCCGAATGTGATAATGCAGTAATAAAGATTTCAACGCTTACAAAGCAATCACCCACAAGCGAAAATGCCACATGCAACGGCAACGGCAACGGCAACTGCAGTTGAAGAGACGCTGCAGTTGTAGCCATGACTTTGTCATTTCGCTTGGGAAGCGCTGCTTGCGTGACGTTTTACCGGATTGCATCTTGCGTCGCACTTCAATTGATGAATTCGATGCTGCTGCTGCTGCTGATGTGTTTATAATGGAAAGGCTTAGAGGATTTATGGTTGCGAAAGAAGAAGAAACTATTCAATTGGAGCTAAAATTAACATACCCTGTACAAAATTGTGTTCAAAATAATGGCGAATCTGTGCATAATTTTATTATTGTCTTTTAATGCGGATCAAAAATATTTATACGTTATCAAACACTTTAAAAATGTTTAAATACCCTTTCAGAGGCTTTTCGAAAGATTCACGCGTAACAGTGAAAAAATTCAAATATCAAATCTCTCTTTGCTAAACTTTCCAAAGAAAACGTCAACACTGTGTAATATGAGCTGCATTTGAAGGTATATTGACTCAATTCCTCCACAATATCCATTAATATCGTAAACCAAATGATGACTTATCCAATGTAAATTACTTTAACCTATGCCAGTTAAATTTTAATGTTATTGGCGCCTTCAACTTGAGACAAAGTTACTCGGATATACGGGCCAAACGAGCCAAAACTTATAGGCAAGCCCAAAAAACAAAAGGCCGCACCCAAAAAAAAAAAAATTGGAAAAAAACCTCATAATTTTTTTATTTGCCTCATCAAACGTAGTTCAATCTTTGGCTGGATTGTCTTCTGGGGTATTTGTAATTCAAGAGCATCGCGATAAATCGAATTGTAATAGATGCTTAGCAGCGATATATATATATATGTGTGTGTGTCTGTGTGTGTGTGTGTGTGCTTTTTTGTTGACGGGGCCAAGAGAAGAGGCTGCTGGCTGCCAGTTCAAACGAATTTGTAATGATGATGAGCTTTCTACACAGAGAGAAAGCTAAAAGAACGGCAGCACGCCCACAATTTGTCTACTTAAATTGACTGCACCCCCGTGTTAAAGTTTCCAACTACTTTTCCAGCATTTTAATTGCATTTGTTGTCATAATTCATAATACATGTTTTATTAATTTAATAACGAGCTTTAAGCCGGAATTGCATTGAAAAATAATTATGGAAAACAATTTCAATTACCAAAAAAAAAAGAAAAAAAAAATACTGTACAGATAGCTGGCAGACAGGTGGGCAGTCTTAAGCTTTAAGCTTGAGTAGACGACAGCATTGTAATTTTTAGCCAACGCAGTTGGCAGCGTTGCAAGCCACGCCCACATTTACAGCTATACAAATGCAGCCAAAACTCTAATTGCAATTGCTGTTGATTGTTATTGTTGTTATTGTTGTTGTTGTTGTTGTTGCTAGCGCGTGAAAATTGTTGGCGTAATTGCAGCTCTCCACCAATTCGCCAGGGATACGTCCCAATCTCTGGTCACGTTCGTGAGATTCTCAGCAATGACACCGGAGCGCGTCCAACTGTAATCGCAACCGGAAGCGATTGGTTTTGGCCGAACAGCACCAATCCAAAGATCACCAATCACTGAACAGCGAGTGTGAAAAGCGAAGCGTGTCGAAGCTGCATTTCCTATAGATTATGAAAATTGCACAAGCGATTTTCGCAGCCTGTTGCAAATGTGGCAAATTCAGTAGCTGAACTAAAATTCCCTACAATTTTCCGACTAATTCTATGTTCTACACATGGAAGTACATGCACTCAGCGAAAAAATCTACAAATGTTGCCAAGCAAAAATATCCCTGTACAAAAATTTCATTTCAACTTGCACGATTGCTTATTTTAAGACAGAAATTATTAATTATAGGTATTTTTTTTTACTTTTGCTTTAAAATCTTGCCAAAAGTTACCAACTGAAAAAATAATTTTCAGGAAATTGTTTTAATTGTACATTTAAAACAAGTTTTGAATTTTTTAAAATTTTTTTTGGACTTCATATCAAATCTTTTCGCTCATTTCCCATGGACATAAATATATTGCAAATATATACTTATATTTGAGATAACTTCCCATTTTGTTCGAGTGTATTTTGAAGAACAAGCAGAGCTGTAATCAAGGCGATTGTGTGGCTCTTAAGCTTTGATTGCGTAGAGCGCTGCAGCTGCTCCATAACGAGATAGCAGCCTATTCAAGGGCCAAATGTCAGTGGTGTTGCCTGATTCTTCCCTTCTTTCACCATCTCCCACTCCCTCTCCCCGCCCGCCAAAACAAATGAGCTGTCCAAATGCCACACAATCTTGAGCATTCCTTCAAGTGCTGCTCCTCCTTCTACCACTGCGAACCCATTTGACCATGACTAGGCACACGCCCCGCCTTTGTCTGCACTCGCCTCTCTCACCTGTCAGTTGGGCCTTGCACCTGCTTTGAATGTCGGTTAGTTTTTCGAACATTTGCTGCCAACAACTTGCAATTTACGCACTGAGAAGTTTCGACACAAAAGTGTTGCCCCATCTATGGTCAGATGGCAGACATTTCTCAGGTCAGGAAAGAAGTTACAAGCAGTATTTTTTCAACTTAAAACGGCAGCACATTTGGCTACACTAAGAGAAAACTGTGTGGTCAATTATAATCTAAAAAAATTAGCCTTAATATAATTTAAAAAAAAAAAATTAAATATATCAGTTTTTATATTATTTATTAATATTTGAAGTTCTCTACAAATTTGAAATTTGATTTTCATTGTTGTCAAGTATTTTCCCACTTGCGCGTTTACTTTTCTCTCAGTGTACTGCTGCTCATTCGAGCGTAATAATGCGCCTTGTATTATTTCACGTGCATTCTTCTACTTTTTTTTGTGTGTTTCTTCTGCTGCATTTGCTTTTGTTTATTTCCCCAACGGACATGAAACATTTTCAAGTTTTTCACACTCGTTGCAAACGATTTTTGTTTTGCATTTCCGCAGCACTTGCTGCACTTTCCACACATATTTTAATGGGGCATGCACAGCACAATTTGGAAAATTAACAACGTTTTGAGGAATTTCCGGGTCTGTTTCTCTCCTTCAGTTTTTTTTTTTTTTTTTTTTGAGTTTTGCGAAATGATCTATGCGAATCAAATAACACTCGTCAATTATGCAAACTGGGGGCGTTTGGCCAAATCGTTTGGCTTCCTTTTGGCCCTGGCCAAAACGAAGACGTTGCGTTGTCTAAGCCGCTTTGCATAATTAGGCAGCTTGGCTCAGTCAACGTTGGCAGTTAACCCCATCAGAAGACCTTTCTTTTTTTCAATTTTTTATTTTGACGAACCTTGCGTCAAGTATTTGCATAAGTCAGTTAAAAGTGCAAGGCACGAAATTGTTGCGGGTGGCCGCCGAGAATAGAGCGACAGACAGAGAGAGAGAGAATAAAAATGAGAGAGGCCGAGTGAAAGCCTCATCAGAGTCTTCTTCACATTAATGGAGGCTAGTCGTGTGTGTGTAAGTGTGTGTGTGTGTGTGGTGCAGTGGTGCTAGGCTTAGCCTTGTGTTAGGTGTCGACAGGGTTAGGCGAATTAATTTCTTTACGGCTCTGTTGGCCCCTGAACAGATGGCCCCACAGCGATAAGCTGTACAACTGCGACATAGAGCCGACCTGAAGGCGACTGAGAGAAAAGCAAAAAACAAGTGAGAGTGCTGCGCTTAAGGCTGACCGACCCAAAGATATCCTGTAAAATTTAATATGGTCTCACATGTAATATTATTTATTGTTATGAAATTTTCAGACTAAAAAATAATCAAAAACTACAAAGTTTCCATTTCGCAGTTATTGGAAAAGGAAAAAAACTTGTGTTAAAAAAATACATGAGATTTATTACAGCACATTATAAAGTTATCGATTGAATGAACTCTAAGAAGTGAGAATATCTGAAGTCTCTCATCTTTACAATATATTCTCATTATCGCGTGTTACATACATTCTCTGAACTGTAATACAACCTTTTTGTTCAAATTCAATTTGAATGGGGTATAAAAACATTTCATTTGCTTTCAACAGTTGTTTCTGTTGTTGTCACTTTTACCAAGAGTGCGCGGGAGCGAGCGGGTGCGCGTTTGCGGTTTTTTGGAATACGTTTGGGTTCGGGGTTATCATGATCAAGACATCGGTTCATGCAAATGCAAAACGCAAGGGGGCGGTTGCACAGGCAACGTAAGCTACACAAGCGACAAGCACTACGCAATGTTGCGAAGACCCGTTGCAAACTACAAAATACAAGAGAGACAGAAAAAATAGTGTTGACTGCAAAGAAATTTCTTTAGTGGCTTCCGTTGAACTTGGTCCACCAGCTACTCGAGTGTCGGCGGCATCCTCCATTAACAATGGTTGCCATCGCCGTCGCCGTCGCCGCCGCCGCCGCCGCCATTTGCGAAGGTCAGCCGCGTCAAAAGCCTTTTCATATTCGTGGCGGCTCGTGGGGGCGTCTCCAACTGTTTTGTTCGCTGGACACGCATGTGCAGCATTCGCCAAGGTAATTAAATGTTTAGCCAAAAGGCGCCAATGAACTTGGCTTACAACAACAACAAAATATTTAACAACAAAGTTTGTTGGTGAAAAATGCAATGCCAATTTTTGTTGATTAGAAAAAGTGGCGCACAAAAGCAACAGAAACAAAAACAAAACTACAACAAAATTTCTATAAAAGGAAATTTGCTTTTTAGTGTGTGTTGGGTCTGAAAATTATGAGTTTAGTGGAGTGAGCAGAGTTCAGTCAATGGAACGAAACTATTAAAAAGTCGCGCACTGGCAAATTGAAATGGAATGGGAATCAGAATTGGAATGGGAACAGAAATGCGAATGGAAATGTGAATGAGAACGAGAACGAGAACGAGGAACAGCGCTTACTGTCGGTTGTGTTTGGTTTGGTATGCCAGCTTGCACTTGACCCTAACTGGGTCTCGGCTTTGTTTAGAACGGAGCGAAAATGGGGAGAAATCGAGAAGAATGACAGAAAAGCATAAAACAATAGACTGAGAGCCGACATATGGCAGATGTAATTATTTTTAGAAAAAATTATGAGACAACTAATTGACACTGTCATATATATAAACATGGTATTGACATTTTGTAAATCAAGTTTATAGTTGGGTTAGGCTCTGGCAATTCCAAATACAAGGGTGGAAACGTTTTTGTCTTGCGAGAGAAAAACTTGAAATTTAATTTAATTCAATTTCAATTTTAAATATTAGCGAAAAGCGAGTGGATATTTGTCCCGGAGAAAGCCGAATAATTGCAGCAGAACTATTTAAAGTATTTTCTGCTATAATTAAATTTGATTTGAACCCGAATAATTGCAGCATAGTATCAATTTCTGTCCACTCTAAAAACACTACACTTAATTTAATGTTGCATTAAAAAAAATCTATTTAAAACTATAAAAAACACTATAAAACATTATCAAAACTTTCTATATTACGGCATCTATTCACCGAAATTACAGGATGAATTTTACGCTTAATGCTTCTTTTTTTTTGTATTTTAAATATGAAAGAAGGCACGGGCCAGTTTTTTTATTAAGACTTAATGTTCTGCTGTTGCTGTTGCTGTTGCTGTTGCTAGTTGTAGTTGAGCACAAAAAACAAAGTGGGTTAATTGCAACTGCAGTTAATGTCGTCATGAGGTTCCTGCTCCATAGCAAGTTCGAGTACTACACATAGATAATTCTCCAAATTAAAACCGTTGGCTCTCATTCGTTACGAGTTGTGAGTTTTATTCATATACATTTTTTTTTTTTTTTTCGTGATGTTGTTCGCGGTTTCCGGTCGCATTTTGTGCTTTATTTTTTGTGTGTGCTTTTTTTTTTGTCATAATTTAAGTGCTTAACTTACATTTAAATTATGCATTATAGTTGGGAAATTGCCGAGGCAACTGGTTGGAAAACTTTGTCGGCTAGACGGGAAAAATTGCTGGTGGTAAACATAGCCACCTGGCCACATAATGGTAATGTCATGACGATATAAACAAACTGAAAAAGCCGGTTCTCTTTTGTTTCTTATCAGCTGCATTCGTGACACCCTCCCCCGAATGGCACGTCGTATATCAAGCTATAATAAGGCCCTATATAGGGGCGCATTAGCCGAGTGCATTATATTTTGATAAATGTTGCTTTTCTGGGCGTATGTGACCAGAGCCAGGTGCCCACCAGCAAGGGTACACTTTAGTTAAATTGCCTATATACAGAATGTGTTGATTTAAGATAAGTTGTTTGTTTTCGCCCCACTTTATTGTGAAAAGAGACGCAAAACGTTGAAGCTTGCACTCACTCAGCTATAAATACTGGGAAATGTTGCACTACAGCCCCTTGCGTACATGATGAGATCATTGGCTAAATGACTCTTTCCTGACTTCTAGTTTTTATAACGTCGCCAAAACTCAACCGATTGCCAGCTTTGGCAGCATTTTATGGATGGCTTTTCATCTTGTTTGGGTAGAAAACATGCGTTGGCTTTAAAAAATATCTCAATTTCGGACGGACATACGGACAGCATGACGGACACTGCACAAACCCAATATACTAGTTTCATTTCGTGAACGTGCATAAATATTAAAATAAATTTACGCGTTTTATTGTGGCAATCAAAATAATAAACAAAAATATTATACCCTATTTTTTTTTATGTCTATGGGTTCAGGGTATAAATAAAGGGGAGGTTTTGATCAACTACAGATATATGTATACAATGTGATAAGTGAGAGCACGAAGCATTTCACATCATCGTATACGTTTCGAAAATTGTGCCAAAATTAAAAAGCTACACAAAATTATCAAAAATAAAATAACATATGTTATGACACAGCACGGACACATTGTTGTAAAAAAAAAAAAAAAAAAAAAAAAAAAAAAAAAAAAAGTTATTACCATTGAAAAATATCAAACAGCGATCATGTGGACGATTATGATTTTATTCACTGCCGCTTTGGACTTGACTTTCGCCCAAGATCTGCCAATGTGTAAAGATATCAGCGAAGGTATTGATTGGAATAATCCGGATGTAAGTGGGATTTCTTATTGGCATCGATAACACAGCTTTATTCCTAGCTCCCTTTTAGATGCTCGGCTTGTGGTATGAGGTGCACCGCTGGCCCAGCGCCCGTTACCACTGTATAGAGTTCAATGCGAGCCTGTCGTCGGACGAAAAGACGCTGACAATCACCACGAGGCGTGCGGACGACGTTTTTGGACCGATGTCGCACGTGGACACGGCTAAAGTGGAGCTGGTGCCGAATAAACTGTCTGGCTACGAAGTGGCCTTCCCGAAAGACAAGCCTGTCAACATCAAACTATTGCAGTTTTTATCCGATGCCTATATTGTTGGCTGTGGCTATGTCTCTCCCCCGGAGGACAATGGCTACGGTTTTGTACTGGCCCGACCCCGTGGGTACACCGGGGAAAGTGTAATCAGTGTAATTAAGCAAGCCTCCCAATTGTACGGCAATTTCAAAGAAACATATTTTTGGGCAATCAATGTCGACCAAGTCGCGTAAGTTTATCGAAATATTTCTATTTATAAGGTATAGGGATAATGGGGCTAGACTTGAATTTGTTGGGCTTTTCTTACAACAATTTCATTAGTATGTGCAAAGCTATTTTGATAATGCTATGCTGATGTTTGGCATAATATTTATGGACAAAGTAAAAATCTTGCATAACTCTTTTAACCCGTTTCTCACTTGCAGTTGTCGATACAATTGGAATAACTCCCAGTCGCGGCCAGTGCTTTCTGGCGTTTTAGGTATAGCTGTATTGACGGTCAACTTGTACTAAAAGAAGAAGATTCAAATTTGGAAGAATCAAAATTGCTCGTTAACTCCTTGGTTTCAGTTTTCAAATTTCGGTATTTGAACATGGCCGCCAGCCAGTAAAAACAAACAAGTCAAAAATAACTAAATTGCAACGTTAAAAATTAACTCAAAAATAATATTAATGTACTTGATTTTACTATCAGTTATTAAAGCAAACAATTGGAAAATATTCACTTTTTTCCAAGGTTTATATTTGATAAGTTTATTTTAACGTTTCATTCGATTCAAATTCTAAATCAATCAATGCAAATCAGTACATATTTTGCTCTAAATATGATCAAGTTTTAAGCATTTTGTTTTTAAACGATTGCAGGCGTTGCTTATTATTTTATAAGGACTGCTAAAGCACATTGGTTAAGTCATGAAGTGGCAATTAAATCGCTTTAGTTGACGGGGCTAAAATGGCACAATCTCTCTTTTTATGCAAGTGCTCGTGTAGATACAATTTCTTTCTTTGCTCCGCTTGGCCCAAGACTTGGCCCTTTTGAAAATGCCGCAATTTGCAAATGAGGTAAACGTTTGGCCAAAAACAAAATAAAAAAAATTAAATAAAAACTAAACAAATACCAAAAAAAAAACAAAGAGATTTGTGCAACAGTATAATTAAGTTGGCTTCATCAGCCATTTACGGCTACGGCTACAACAACAACAACAGGGGCAACAACGCGTGCTTTGTGGCACAGATCCTCCCTCTTTCTGCTTTCCTCTCTATCTCTCTCTCTTTATGATATCCGCTTGCTTGCCTTGCGTTTTGACTGGTTTTAGTGTTTCATTTGCATAATGCGAAATAAAGCCCCGGAACTGCTTTCCATGCAGCTAGTTTTTCTTTAAGACTGCCACGTTCTGGACCTTTTTATATGGCCATAACTGAAAGGCCTAAACAATGCCTTTGTCTAATTAGATTTTTAAAGCCATTCCATTATGCATATGGGGTGCCTCAATTCGGCACGCAAATCGCTCTGGAATTGAGTCCGGGCTGCACATAAAACAAAACAACAAAAACAAAAACATATATTGGACTGGTTACAGTTACAACGGCGCTTGTGCAATTTTCCGTGGCGGCATTCGGCAAAGGCAGCGATCTTTTGGCTCATTTGGTGCACGCAGAGCAATGCAGACAATTGCATGGATGCCCGCAACCGCAGCACTGCCCCCTCGCCTCGCTCCGCCTCGCCTCGCCTCTCCTCTCTCCTCTTCAAGCATCATATAATCACATAATGCTCACAAATTTTTTGTAAAGCCAACTTCATAACTGGGCAACTGCGACTGCAGCTATCGATAACCATTTAAGCCGCAGAAATTAAGCCAAAAGCACACACACAATGCAAAAAACTAACAAAAAAGAAAATAAAATGATTTCCATGGAATTAGTTGCGGTTTATGTCAAAGCAAAGCTTAGCTGACACATATAACAAACAGCAATCAAATCAGCAATGTTCAGTGTTGTACAATTACAAAATATACTCACGAAAAGTGTACCAAATATTTTATTTTAGGTTTATCATTGTCGCTTACCTGCAAAGAGAAAGAATATAGAATTCGATAAGTTTTATATTGTTTTATTTTATGTTGTCGCCTCATAAAAAACTCAGCTCAAAAGTCACAGTCTACAAATTGTGTTATATTTGTGTTCTTTTTCAAAAAGATCGTAAAGTGACAGAAGTCCATTAAGAAAGGGGAGAAGGTCTTGAAGGTTTGGTGGCAGGGGCAAACACTTAAGTTGAGTTGAGAATTTTTAATAGTTCGAGCGGTTTTATGTCCATGCACAATGCATAAATTTTATACTAATTTAATTAGTGGCAAACCAAATTGTTGAAAGAGATTCCGTTAAATTAAATTTGTGTCTTCAGCTAATGATAATAATAATGCTAACAATAATAATAAAATAAAAGTTGAAATTTGTTTTCTTCTCAGCTAAAAGTAATAAAAGAACGCTCACAAAATGTGTTTTTCGAGCTAGTTAGTAAGTGCACATGATAAGAATATATATACGTATATATAG
>SCDT01002415.1:0-12986 GCA_004143765.1 Drosophila melanica | reverse complement strand
CTTTTTATATTTATATTTTATTTTATTTTATGTCATCATTTGCTTAACCCAAACCAATTAATTTTGCCATATATGCTTAGCCTAGCTAGACAAGTTGGGCTTGAGTTACAGCCTTGGCTAAAATACTCGCTTGAATTAAATTGAAAACACATTCATTTAAATTTAATTCTCGGCCATATTAGCTCGTAAAACTGGCACTCCCTCCAATTTTGAAGCAATAAAATGTATTTTTATTCAAATTAAAAGATAACCGCAAGAGCGTCGAGGTCAAGGACGGGAACTATCATAAAACATAACTACTTCTGGCCAAACAGCGGTTGCATATTAAATGCAAATAATGCTTTACGATGATGGCCAAAAGGTGACCCAAACTGGCTGCCAGGGAGCCTGGGAATAGGCGAATCCCACCCAAACTCTAGTTCGCTAGTTTACAAGACTTAAAAGGAATATATTGGTTTACAACTAATACTCGTGTTAGATAAAGTATTCCGATTTGCGAGGGAGTGGCAGTTCAACTTAATCTATAAATCTTTTAAAGTTTTATTGATGAACTTCTCTAAAATTCGTATAACAACTTGTTGGATACAAATTAAATCAAATTGAATTAATAAATCAATTGGACAATTTACAAAATTTTAAAAATGAACAAGAACGTTTTCGACTAGAATGAGTATTGCGCTGTCGGTTACACCCGACTGGAGCGTTGCTGCTTGTTTCGCATATGAGTGAGTGCTTTGTTGAATATGTATGTTGGAGTATTTTGACTTTGGACTGGCGCGCGTTTGCAGCCAGCAACAAGAAAAACAACACGAAATTCCATTAAGCGAATGGATTGCTATTCATAACTGTCGTCCCGTCCCGTCCCGTCCTGGCTGTTGCTTGTTTTTGGCCGTGTTTGTTAACAACGGGCAACGGACAACGGGCCAGGGCTGGAAACAGTGCTAAAAATGTGGAAGATTTTTAGCAAAGCGAAATCCAACCAACTAATTACCCGCTGCAAATAAACATAACTTAGCTGGGAAACTACTTTCTTATATGTGTGTGTGTGTGTGTGTGTGTATACATAAAAATAAAAAATAATCGGTAATCGAACTACGGACACATAACCATCACGTAGCGCGCCACAGTAACGGACCACACCTCGAAGGAGTTCCATCAGCGATTACAAACCACCCACCGCACCCCACCCCCCGTCCCGTCGAAAGCCCACACATTAACGGTCTTTCCATATGTATGCGGAATCGTGCTTGTGAGCGTGTTTGTCCCTTTATTAGTGTTTGTTTTACGCAGCGCGTTTGGGTGACCAGCTTTTTGTGATATATCATTTATTTTGAAAACAGGGCGCGTTCACCATTTGTAAGCTCAACCGGAAAATTACTTTTACCCCTTGCTTTGCTTTTCTGTTTGAATTATGTTAGTGGCTCTAATAGCCGCCTGGCAGACAGTAATATTAAATAGTGCCATGTAAGAGTGCACTTTTCGCGAGAGTACCCGACTACCAGATGCCCTGCAGAACAGTTCGGTTCGGTTCGAAACGCAAATTTATACCTTCTGTCTGTTAAATACGTTTCTAACTGGGTATGCAAAGTAAACAACATTAGAGCGTAAGCAAACAGAGACAGGAAGAACTAGCTGGGATTGTTTTGTGTACCCATTGTTGGCCAGTGCAATTAGCGGGTTGCTCAACGCTGCTATTCAATTTGCACTCACAATGCACAATTGCGAACGCAGCTGTTGTCGGGCTCGCCATAAAATTTAATTGTTAATATTTACAATATTTCATGTGGCCGGCGGGGCAAGTTGCGCTCTGGGCCGATTACGTGATTGGCGTGGCATGCTTGTAACTCATATATGCGATGCGACGCGACGCGACGCGACGCGTGGCCGAGGCCCGCACTGAGCGGCCGTGTCCGGCACGTCCTGTTTGCCGGCTACGTGCCAACTGTCAACGGCGTCTGAGGAGCCGTGGCGACTGTGAGAAACCTTGAGAGCCAACCAAGAGCAAAGGCAACTCAATAAATAATAAAGTAAGATTGCTGAAGGCGGGTGTGACCAGCTAGTTGGTACCCTGTACTCAGTTGCAAGTTGCCAAACACACACATACGAACTTTCTCTTATTAATACATGCACAAAAGCACACACACACACACACCCACACCCACACACACACAACTACAACCGTTGCGATGCGTCGCTTCGCATGCCACGAATTTTAGCTGGCGGCTCTGCCAGTTTTTTTTTCCATTTTCCTCAGTCCACGCTATGGAAAATTCATTTTAAGTAACTTCTGTGTTTATCGTCCGAACTTAATAAAATTTTTAAGGCTGGATATGGCATGCAGATGTGTGTAAATACTGCAACTGAATACTGAAGGCTGCACCACTTTAATTGCGTTTTTATACCCTGTACGCAGTAAATACGACTGAAAAATTGTATATTGGTTTTGTGAAATTTTATCTAATTCCATAAAGTATATTCTTAATCAGGACGATATACAAAACTTGAAATTGAAATACAGGACAAGTTTATTATTCTCTTGTTTTCAATATCTCAATATCTCAATTCTTTTTTTTTTTTTCGAATATCTCGTATATTATAAAATATACTTTGCCTTATTCATTTTAAAGATAAACTAAATAATGAAGAGTGCTCTAGTCGGGAGTGCCGCGCCAGTAAATACCGTGTATCTAGTTCCGAGTCGCATATTCCTCCATACACACGTAAAAGGCCAGTCGGATATGCCTACTTATGCTTGTTTTATACACAAAACCTTTATACCCCTTTTTCATCCATTAAAATAAGCAAGGGTATAATAAATTTCCCATAGTGGGGGTGTGGGAAGGTAGAAGCTAAGTTAACTGTGCAGCTTGCAGGGTGTGTTTGTGTGTGTAAATATGAGATTTTATGCATGCATGAATGCAAGAAAGCTCGTAAATATGCCCCGGCAACTGGCAGCTGAGTACGGAGTATCTTCTAGTCGAGCACTATTACTTGCCTTTATTGCTGGAAAGGGAAGAGCTAACCAAAAGGAAAAACTTGTATAAGTAATAAATATATGTACATATACATATATAAATATGTTATATGAAACATATGTGATGGCCTAGCTTTTCAATTTTATAACTTTTATAAGCTCGAAAACCTTTTTTGAGGAACATGGATGGAGTTGTCCGAAAGTTGAATTCGAAATGAATAAGTCATTATGCAATTAAAATTTTAAATCTTTAGCGAACATTGCTCCAGAAATATCCAGAGAAATGAATGCACAAAAAATTAATCTTCAATTGCGGTCTTAATATATTCTTATTCAAATTTGTTTTTATAAAGTTTTTTTTAATCAGAGCGATTAGATAATAACATATTGATTTCAGAAACTGTGGGGTACTAGAGGTGAATTTCACGTGTACGTAGTCGATATTTATCGATTATCAGATTGGGTTTCCTGTCCCGCTGATGGAAATCATAAAAGCAAATATATTAAAATTTCAATGTAAATGAAAACAAACTTCCTTCAAATTTTAGAAATACACGTGGAGAGTTTCGAGCCGCTAAAAACATGCATCCGAAATAAATTTTAAATGCACAAAACCGAACGGATAATGTAATGTAAACGTGATCTGCATATGCTATAGACTATATATTGCAAGTCGCTCTTTTTCGCCGACATTGACACTTTCACGAAGACTTGATGGACACAGGGTATTCTAATTGGATAATTTAGCTAAGATTTGATAAAACAATTGACAAGTATTTGTTTATATTCAAGCATTGATATGCAATTAATCACTTATGTATATACCAATAAACACACGAAGCCAAACGAAAACGTTCAGGCCACATTATAAATTCATAAAAGGCAAGGCAAATATCAAAGACACACACTTGGCCTTGACTTTTATAGAGCCAAAAGCCATAACAAAATAACACGATGAGAATTCGACGCGACAATGGACTGAACAGCGATAAAAAGTGTGCCGAGGTCAGTGAGTATTTATTTATTTCAATTTTTGCACCCTGCACCGATTGGAAGTGCGTAAAAAAGGGCGTAATGGTTTTGAGTGTGCAAGGGTCTGATATATTATGCGCAGTTCACCTGCACATGGCCAGCTACTGGGTATCTTCTAGTCGAGCACTCTCGATTATAGCACTTTGACTTGTTTCAACTTTGTCGCAATGGCAATTTTGGTGAATCGAATTGCGGCAACAAACAGCGGAAACTATTACCGAATTGAGCAAACCGAAACTTTTTGGCCAATTTGCGGTTTTGTTTGATTAACTCTTTTACGCTTTGCAATTGCAATTGATTGTAATATAACTTATTGCCATTTGGGTCTGTTCAATAGCAAAACGAAATAAATAAATAAAAAATTACTTAAAATCGGAAAAGCTTAAATAGACTGTTTCATCTGGTAATTGATATTCAATATTTCAATTTTTAATTTTGTAATATTTCAGTTTTTGTCACATGCTCTACATATGAATTAAACATAAATAAAAACTTAAAACAAACTGCTTTCCAGGTCTCAATAGGAGACAAAATATTCTCAAATAAAATACATTCAAAAAAAAAAAAAAAACAATATGTAAATAAATAAAAATATATGATAAATGCTTAAAATGTTCAGGTTGAGTGGCGTTTTCGAAACTGGAGTCAATAAATGTAAAGTGTTTTACTGATTTATTTATTGCATTATTCATTCATAATATTTGGCCCATGCCCACTCGCGTTCCCACAACTGCTTTGAGGTACCATAGTATGCCATATTGGCCAGTTTACTGCCGACTGCAACATTTTTACGTGCTGAACGTTTTTGGTTGATGTCTCCGAAGAAGCTGCACTGCCCCACAGTGAAGGCCAACACGTCAATTAAAGTTAAGTGGGTCAGTGTGGTTAACACGCCGCTGCGCATGCACCGAAGCCGATATCAAAATCGACGCTGAAGTAAACAAGCTGCGCAACCGCCTTCACACTTTAATATGTATGTATGTATGTATGTTTGTGAGCACATTTGTGTACACTTGTTCAAGGGTGCCGGCAGAGGCTGCACATCTCGCCAGGTCTTGAGTAATCATCAAAATGCTCTTTTCTTGATCAATTTATATCTAATGACAATTTTACAAATTTATTGCAAATTTCAAGTCAATAGTTTAATAGAAAATAGAACAAAAACATTTTCTATGACAGGGTTTGCGCCTTTTGCCAGTTTTTCACATTTAATTCACCTTCTTTTTAAAAAACTTTTTTTAAAAATTCACTCACGTTTATTTGGTGCAATTATCAATTATTTTACAATAGCAAACAATTATTAAAAAAAAATAAAAAAAAAAATTCACGCGGCCAAAACCGAATTCAAAATTTTTGCCGCAAACTAAGTTTTTTTAAATATTGTTGATTACTTGATTTAAGCGCACGCGCAAGAGAACTAAACGGCAACGACAACCAAATTGTATTAGCTCTATGCAGTCAAAAATAAAAATGAAAAACCCAAACCGACCACGCCGCCCGAACCGGTCTGAACACAGTGGAACCATATTCATTTGGCAAACTTCGATATTACAATTGCTCTTTAAATAAATAAAGTGAAGGTAAATAACATTCAAATTGAAATAATCAATATAATTGCAATAGTTGTTTTGATCATAATTAAATTTCATAAAATTGTACTTTATACTTTAACCACTGTGCGGAGTCCGTTGCGAGCAGCAGCAACGCCGACAACAACGAAAACGGCGCTGTTTTCGTGCTACTCAATGTGCAGCAGCAGCAGCAGCAGCAGCAATTGACCAAGCAGCAGTCACAACTGCGACTGCGCAGCCACACAATGTTGCACCGCGCCGTCGAACGTTCCACTTGTTCGCTGTAAAGTAAACACTGTAAACGGCGCCAGCTGCAAATATTGCTGCTGCACGGTTACGAGACCTGGTTTTCGTTTTCATACCCTGTACCCACTTGAAGTGGCCAAAATGGGCTCTTCTGGTTTTGTGCAAAATGTTAGTATTATTAGTATATTATCAGGCTTAAAAGTTGGAGAATTCATTTGCATCTTCTTATTTTTTACTCTAAATGAAATTACTTTATTTTCTGATAAAAAGAAAGCGTTTCAATTGTGCTCCTGTTTGTTGGGTACAGAGCATCTGCTAGTCGGGCACTCCCCGCTAAATACAATTATTGGTTTATTTTTTGCATTTCATAAGAGCAGCCGTCGTAATAAAATGAAATACGTGTGAAGTAAAGGTTCATGTTCATACGTACAAATAAATGTGCGTAAATGTTATGTATGAAAAAATTGGCCTTGTTAGCTAAAAGTTCGCATCTGAGAAGTGCTGCTGAAATGGGTCTTTTAATTAAGCTAGTGTAAAGGTCACATTTGGCATTTGCGCCTCACCAGCCAGTTTCTGCAACAAAATCCAAACAACTCGGTCAAAAGGTGGCAAAAATATTACAACAAATTATAAAGCAAAACTTTTTGTTAATTAAACCCAAGCAACAAATTACTTCATTTTGTCAACCCTGTTCCAGTTATTGTTGTAGGCTAAGTTGTATATAAAAACTAAGACTATAAACTCCTCTATATGTTTAACCATATAGCTAAAGTCTAAAGAACTCGACTGGGAGATCCAATAACTCATACATGAAAAGAAAATACATGTGCATGCATGCATGTGTGTGTGGATTCTTAAATTTTTAGGTTTATTAAATTTTCCTCATTATTATTGCTTTTAATTAGTTTAGCATTTCAAATCTGTGCAATTTAGAAAAATCTAAAATAAAATCTTAAATATTTTTCAGAAAAAAAGTGAAAAGAACATTTTTTAGATCCAATCAAAAAATCGTATTAAGAATTATCGATTATTCGGATGCATTTTATATTCATATTTGAAAATATTTAATTTATTTTTGAATTAGAATCCACACTTTGGGATACAATTGCACACAATGATTAAAGCCTTTTAACCATAGTAGGTTTATAAAAACAGATCTAAAGGATCTAAAAAGGACAATTTATTCAAATCTGGAAATGTTAATCTTATTTACTGTGTTTAATGGATGCACGCAAAGAGGCACCCCCGGCCGTATATATGCCGGACAAGGACATGAGGCTCTATGCTGGGGACCAACAATAATGGACCTATTTCAACATAAAACATTAGTGACCTTTGTCAAAGAGCCATGGATTCCCATCGGACGAGTGAGGGGGCTAAAAGCATCCTGTGGTAGGTGGCTCTAAGTTGCAGTGAGTCGGCCCGTTGTAAAACGGCGCTAATCCCAAGTAAGCGACCAACTTTTCTACCTGTCGCACAGCTTTTCACCGAGGACATAGTGACAGTCGGGGCGAAAGTGTCCTCGAAAGTGTTGCTCGAGGTACAACCTGTGCTGGCTTATGCAGAGCTGCTTGGATGTGTCGACATGGCCTTCACAAATTGATCACTATAGGAGATGCAATTTCCGCTTAATCATCACCTCCAATTAAAATCAAGAAAGAACCCTGCAGTCGGGCATTACCGACTGCGTTATACTCATTCACGTGGGTGATTAGAAACTGTGGGAGATTTCCATTTTTGCGATTTGCGGAAGCGCGAAATTTGAAACAAACATTTTTGGTTGAAAATGCATCCAGTTTAAATGTAGAATTAATTTAAATGAAAAAATTATGTTGAAAATGCCATTTAACATGAAAATCGGTTCAGCTTATAGATTATTATGAGTGTCTGAAATAAAAGACCTATCGAAGATAACTTCAAAATTTATCTCAGTTTTGGCATAATTTTTTACCAAAAATTTGACCCCCTCAAAATGGTGTTAAGTGTTGGGTTTTATACTAAGTGTGGCCAGCAAAATCTATTAAAAATTTGAACCGGCTATTTTAAATTTTGAAAACAAATTTATTTTGGAAAGAAAATATAACATTTTTTTTTTTTTAAATTCATCGGTTTTAAATGTTGAATCGATTTTTATAAAATCAAAAAAAATCAAGACAAGAATGTCATGAAACATAAAAATCGATTTAATTCTGACAAATTTATGGGTGTTTAGAGTATGGTAATGAGGATAACTACAAGTATGTATCGAAAGTTTCAAGTCACTATATTCAATACCGCCGAAAAAAGGGTTCATTCGAATGACATTCGGACAGGCGGACAGCAGGGCGGAGATTGTACAAATCCAATATACTAGTTTCACTTTGTGAACGAGTAAAGGAAATGAAGAAATTGAAAACTTGTAGAAACAGATATGCGGATATGTAAAGAAAACAACAGCAAATTCAGAATAATTTCGCTTGTTAAATATATCTAAATCTGACAAGAGAACAGATGCTAAATAGAATTAAGTGCACTTTGGAATTAAACTAAAAAATGCCTCTGAATAATATTTTTGGTTGAATAATTTAAAGCATAGTTTCAAAAATTGCAAATCGACTAGACACAAAAAACTCCGCTTAATCATAAAGTTATTATTTCATGCCACAAAATGTGGGCAATTCCCCACAGTCCGCTGACTAAAATGCGCAGCTTGCAGCGTGTGTATGTGTGTGTGTGTCTGTGTCTGTGTGTTTGTTTGTTTGTGACTGTGTGTGTATGCATATTTATATTCCTTTCCCACTGAGAGTGGGCAAGCGAGGGTACAATTGTTTTGTGCAAATGAAATGTATGTAACAGACAGAAGAAGGCATCTCCGACCCCAAAAAAATGTATTGCATAAATTGGAGTTAGCAAGGCCCGTTTGTGCATTTTGTGAATGCTCCGATCTGCAGCTTATACATTTGGAATGTATCCTATACCATAGGCAGAACAAGCTTATACTCTTATTTTTAATATTCGCCCCATTTCCCGGTTTTACTTTGTATTCCTCGGAGATAAAATTAAAGAATAAAGTTCCAGAAACTTATTTGTAAGCTCAATATCCAAAAATATAGATGAATACGTCGGATATTTTAAAGGCTAATGCGACATTGGAATCTTTTACTTTTTGAATACATCCCCGACCTGTTCGAAATTGGAAAAATATAAAGGGCACGGCTAAGTTAAGAGTTATTCAATGATAGGGTATAAATATAATTGAATTTAAGTGTATGTATGGGGGGTTCAGTGTATTTCTTAGTCGGGAACTCCCGCAAAGGTATTCAGTTGTCGCTACCTCGAAAACAGCTGTTATTTGTTATTTTGGTTACTTGCTGAGATGAAATAAGAGTATCTATGCTTATCTGTATAGATAAGGCATAAAAATATCAAAAAGAGAATTCTAGTGTCAATTTTTTGACAAGCTTTGGCCATCAACCCATCAATACTTACTTCCAATGCTTCCAACGACCAACTGTTGCTTCACTTGCGCCATGTGCTCTTTCTCTTGCTCATCGCCGAAATTCAACACAGTAGACGCAACGAATTTCAACTTCAACACAAAGTGTTGGTTCGTGTGACTGGCGAGCTTTTCAGTACGCTCCAGTCGCTCGTGTGGGATGCATCATTGGACTCGGTTAGTCGCACGAGTTGGCCCTATATGAACTTCTCTTTCCTGACTTTGTTCCCATGAAACCGGTTTAATTTGCATAGCGACAAGGGCCGACCCACTCACTCACTCGCTCACCCACTGACAGACGCACCCTGCCACATAGGCGTGCATAGAGATAACAATAAAATATATTTTTAGTGCCTAGTAAAAATCCACGGTGAACATCACTTTTGTTACGCTTCGCTTTGCTTTGCGTGCAGCCAAAGACATCATAAAAGAATTGGCAAAAAGCTAAAAATGTATATGTATATGTATATGTATATATAATAATAATAATAAATGAAACTGATATCGACGGGCGCCAGTCAAATTTAATTTCACGCTTAGTAAGTTTTTTCTGTTAGACCGTAAAAAAAACACATAAGAATGTTGCAGTCGGGTGTAACCAACTGCACAATACTCGTTCATAGTTCAAGACCAATAAGTTGAACTTGACCTTTTGTAATTTGAAGGGATGTGCTCGAAATAGTGCGAACGGAATTCAAAAAATGTAGGGAAATTTGGTTTTCCAATAAAATAAGTGGCGTGGGCACTTTATAACGCACATTTCATATATTTCATGTCTGATATCATCAAAGAAAATATGTATGTATTTTTTAAGTAAAAATGGGTAAAAACCTAAATTGGGCTTATGCAAATATATGTTAGATGAAAGGATATTCGACCAAATGGAGTTTATATATTCTTGATCAGAATGACCAGCTGAGTCAAGTTACTAGTGTCTACCTGTCCGTCCGTCCGTATGAACGCAGCGTTCTCGCAACATTTGATACTTAACTGAAATTTATTATAACCACAATTATATTGATATCGATAAGTATCGACATCGATTAGATTTCTTAGCATATCTTTAATATCTTTTTAATCAAAGAATATTTCAAAAAGTTAAAAAGTTCAGCGTTGCGATTTGCTTAAATGTTTCTTTTAGGTCGGAAAATTTGAATAGTGGATATGGAAGTTATTTAAGGATTAAAGTGTGCAGAGCGTGTTTTTTTTATTACTTACTCTCTTACACTTAAATTATTTACTAATTAAAAAATATAAATCTTAAATAATTCAGGTGCATTTGCCAATGTGACCTTGAATGCAGTGTGTCTATATATGTATATATATATATATATATAGGCCTATATTCTGCCTACTGCGTACTACAAATTGTCTCACAACGTTATTACAGCCATTTTGAATGGGAAAGGGTATATATATATATGTATATAACACACACACACACACACACACACACATTTACGTAGGCACACACATTGCCGTCAAGCTACGCATAAACAATGAAATTTGTTGCTCGCTTTTATGGGTTTCTTCCCCCAACAGCAGCAGCAGCAGCAGGAGCAGAGGCATCAACATTAACATCAACATCAACAAACTGAGAAGCAGCCGAGTCCTTTTAGCCAATTTTAGTGTCTTACAATATTCCGCATTGTCTCCGTTTTTGTGCTTATCCGTTTCCGTCGTTAGTCCGTCGATTCCCGTTGACGCCCCGTGCCGCTGTCATTGCTTAGTTTAGGTTGTTGCACCATTTGTTGTCGTTGCCGCCGCTTGTTGTAGCCTGGTTAAAACCATCTTACCGCTGGCAGAGCAGAAACATATCAACTGCCTACATGAAAACGCACATAAACCGAGTCCTCATTGGACACAGCTTAAAGGACACACACATGCCACAGAGACGTCGCCGAAACATCGAGCTACGTTTTTAGTCTCGCACTGGTTAGCCAGCAGGAGTAGAAGGAGCAGAAGGAGCAGAACGAGCAGGAACTGTGGCAGTGGCACATTTCTCGCCGTAGTCGCACCAGGCGTAATCTGCTGCGTTTAGTTTATTGCCGGCCATTTTTTAAAACAAAAGCGCTGCCAGTGGGAAGAGTTTACGATGCGCTTTGCTTAAAAGTTATTAACTAAATTGTATACGCTTGAAATTGAATGCTTCTCTTAGTTCTTTGTTTAGTCGGAAACTTAATCGCTTCAAGTGGAGAAACGGGACAGAGAACAACCAGAAGGACAGCCAGAAGAAGAGGTGCGACTCTGGATAAGACAAGCCCAGGGCTGGGCAGAAGAGGACAGAACAGAACAGGACAGGCAACGACCAATGGCTATGGGCACGATAATAAAGCAAAAGTTGCAACACAATATTTCAGTGTCATTAAAAAGCCAGAGGACATTGGGGTGCATGGGCGGAGCATCAGCGCCAAACGAGCCCCATGCATATAAATTGTGTGCAGCGACAGCAGTAAGAAAACGCCAGAGGTAAAGCGAAAAAGTCTCCTTCAAGTCTAGCGGAATATGCTGCATAAGATACCAAACTGTGGAAAGCAGCGCACTCACAAATACATATGCACACATATATTTTTCTCTTTTGGATTTCACGCCTCTGGTCTTTTATCACGCTATTTCGCCAGATTCTGCTGGACAGACTGTTTACATATATTTCCGAATTCAACGTATTATTTGTTTAAATTATGATGTTGACATTTATAACGAGAGTACAATACCCCAGTTCTCAGTGTAAAAACAGGTCGAAGAGAATCCTTTTATACCCATTAAAAATGAGCAGGTGTTTGTGACAAATAATGTGTATCCGTGGTCAGCATCAATAACCAAATCGAATTCACAGATCAAATCATCGATAACATTCCGTTAGCTTAAATCGATAAATATCGATTGGTTTTTAACCTATGCCAGTGAGTAGAGTTAGTAACAGGATTCAATAATATTTCAGTTTTTGGAAAAACCAGATTGTTTGCACAGGTGCAGGGTATCGCGCAGTCGAACACTCCATACTAGCCCACCTCTGTATTAATTTCAGGCAATTAAAATAAGTCCGAAGAGAGCCACTCAACTTTTCACCAAAAGGTTTGTTATTCCTGTTTGGTTTCAAGCTTAATTCCTTTTGGCATTGTTATTTAAAATACAATTTTTGCTTTGCTGCAGAAAATACGAATGGGAATGTTCTAGTCGGGGTGGCCCGACTGGCAGCAAATTCGTGCACGTATGTGTGCATATTAAATTGCTTATGTTTGCTGTCAATTGGCCTGTCAAAGTTGTCAAATTTTTATTGCATTTAATTTGGTTCATTGTTTCTGCTCTAAATTTGTGCTGCATATTAAATATATGAATTAAGAAACATTTTTATTGGTATTTTAAAATTGTGTTCCATTTTTAAAATGTGGAGTCTAGAAATTGTATTTTTATCATTCCGAAAATTACAAATAATAATATATCAAATTGAATATCTTTCGTATATGTTTTGATCAATGAATGTTTACCTCGTTTTAAGATGTTTTTCTTTGAAAACAAGAATATATATAAAAAGTTTACGTATCTATAAGATATTCGATGTGTTCGGGTCTGCACTTAAGAATGGTTTTGAGGCTGTTGCTATTATTGATGCGGCTAATGGGCAGTCGGAGAATGCACAGCCAGCGGCTTAGATTTTTTACTTTCATTTATATAAATGTATATATAT
>SCDT01002414.1:10693-23686 GCA_004143765.1 Drosophila melanica | reverse complement strand
TATATAAGTCACTTTATTCTATAATTATATTATTGTATATATTTATACATACAAATATATATATATATTTTTTTTAGTAATTTCTATTGCATTACATTAAAAAATAAATGCATTCATAAATATAAAATAGTATAATTATATTGTCTTTAGATTAGCGATATTGATGATAAATTAATTAATAAATAATTCTTTGCTTATTATTGTTAGAAAGTGACATAAACATATCAACTTTTATTATGTGTAATATTCTTTCTTCTTTATTATTATTAGTCTAGACAATCAGGGGTCAATTCGATTAATATCCAAAGACAATATCGATAAATCGACTTTCGATAAGTCATCGATTTTAGTGATCGCATTAAAATGCAAAATACTTGTACACATCACAAATATATATCCTTCAATTTTTGTAGGATTTGTGGAAATTCAAAATTAAATTTTTTTAATTTTTTGTTTTGGTAAATTTTAAAATTTAATTATTTAATGAATGAAAATTTGAAATATTGAGCTGCTGCTTACCATTTGCGGCGGCAACTGCTGCCGCATTGGGCGCTGTGGCAGTCACAATGGTGGCGCCACCGGTGAGCGCACCACCGCCGCCGACGCCGACGCCGCCGCCGCCGCCGTGGAACTTGATGTTGGCGGTGCGCGTGGCGGCCAGCAAGTGTGTTGTTGTCGGCGTCTGCGTTGCTGGCATCGGTGGCGAGGAGCTCGCCGATGATGATGATGACACTGAGGACGTGGATGATGCGCTGGACGACGACGACGACGATGATGATGACGACGACGATGATGATGACGATGATGACGAGGAGCCAATGAACGAGGCCGACGAGGAGACGCCGCTCGACGAGGAGCTCGGCGATGGCGACGGCGTCGATGGCGTCGGTGAGCCGCGTGTCGTTACCGTTGCCCCGGTCACGCTCACATTGGGACTGCCCGCCGGACTGCTCTGCTGTGAGCCACTGTTGCTGTTGTTGTTGCTGCTGCTGCTGTTGGCCGCCAAAATGCTGTTGCTCTTGAGCAGATTGATGGCAACAGCGGCCGCAACGGGATGCAACAATGAAGTCTGCTGCTGATTCGGATTCGGATTCAGATGTGCGTAGCTGACGGCGGCAGAGGTAACATTGTTGTTGTTGTTGTTGCTGCTGCTGTTGTTGTTGTTGTTGTTGTTGTTGTTGTTGTTGTTGTGTTTGCTGCTTGTCGCGTTGCTCTTGTTTATCACAGATGACATGGCCGTTGTTGTTGTTGTTGTTTGCAACTGCAGTTCAAATGCATGGATGGTGCGAGAGAGACAGCATGACCGCGTGACCGAGAAAGAAAGAGAGAGCAAAGTGTGTAAGTTTTTATACTCTTTATTAAAATAATGTAATAATATATGTTTTTATGTTAATATTTATATATGTTTTATTGTTGGATAGTTTTGGTATTCTATATTCAACTCGGTCAACTCGATTAATATCGGAAAACAATATCGATAAATCGATAAGTGATTGATATTAGTGATTGCATTAAAACGCAAAATACTTGGCTTTCTAATTTATCTCATTTTGTACATATCAAAAAAATATATCCTTCAATTTTCGTAGCAATTGTGAAAATTCAAAATTAAAATATTTTAATTTTTATTTTGGTAAATTTCATTAATTTTTTTTGGAGGGGATTTGACTTTAGATATGTATTTTAATATATGGATGCATTTCCAATTGCTAAGTTTGCAGTTAATTAATAATTTTCTTAACTGAACTAGTTCTTTTTTTCGTGAACTTGTTTGCTTAAAAATAATTTATTTAACTAAGCTAGTTCTTTTTTGTGCAATCATTTGATTAATAATAAATGTAATCTTAGCTGAACTAGTTTGTTTCTTAAAATCATTTAGTAAATAGGTTTTCGAACTGAACTAGTTCATTTGTTGTGACGTTCAAACAGAAAACAAATGCCAATCAGCTTTAATTTAACAAATAAATTTCAATATTGAACTAAATTGCTGAACTAGTTATTTTTTATGTGAACCAATTTACTGAACTAGTTCTTTTTTTTTGTGCAATAAATAAATAAATAATAAACGTAATTTGAACTGTACTAGTTTATTTCTTGAAAACGTTTATTTAATAAGTTTTTGAACTGAATTAGTTCATTTGTTGTGCGTGTTGCCAATCAGATTTTCAAGAGTTGCATCATTTGCTAAATTTCATTGTCAACTGACACCAGCGATACAGATGGGCGTGGCTGAACTAGTTCTTTGCTCGTGAACTAATTCACTGAACTAGTTCTTTTTTTGTGTGATCATTTAATAAATAATAAATTTCATTTTAACTGTACTAGTTTATTTTTTTAATTCATTCAATAAATAAGTTTCTGAACTGAACTAGTTCAGTTGAGAAAACAAATGTCAATTAGATATTGTAAAATTGCATCATTTGCTAAATTTCATTGTCAACTTACACCAGCGGCACAGATGGGCGTGGCGGTGCCATCGAACAGAATGGGCGGGGCGCCGCCGACTGCCGATGATGTTGATAACGACAGCGACGACGACAGCGACAGCGACGCTGATGATGCTGCGGACGACGACGATGACGATGGGGATGTGGTTGCCAGGCAAACGGCTTCGTTAACATCTGGAATAGGATAAAAAGAGACGCATTTGATTAATGAACAATTGCAATGGATTTGTTGTTGTTGTTGTTGTTGTTGTTGTTTTGTTTGCGTGCACTGATTAAAAAAGTGTATCTGATGACGATCGTTGCGCTTCGCATCGAGCAACTCTCTATTGCATAAGCTGAAGGTCGTGTCTACGGCAGAGGGTGGGGGTGGGGGTTCATTTCGGCGAGCGGTCGAGTGGCGGTTAAAATGATATGCAAAACTTGAGCTACTTTTTGTCGCCACAGCTCAAATGCAAATCGCGGCATTTTGATGCGGACTCAAGTGTTTGATTGCATTCGTTTTATTTTCGTTTTTTGCACGGTTCATTTGAATTGCAGCTGATTGCAGCCGCATCCACACCCGCACTTAAAACCCAAGCCTAGCCTGTTGCCTCGCTTTACCTTTATCGCTGAGTGGAATGCTCTGATCCGCGGGGCGTTTCAGGGTGTTGAGGCGCTTCTGCAGCTCAATCTTCTGCTTGGCCAAATGCTCCATCTCCGCCTCCTGTTCCCGATCGCACTTTGACAGTTGCTGCAATCAAAACAGAACAAATTGGTAGTGTTAGCAACTAAAAGAGGAGATTGAGATTGAGAGCGAGGGCACTCACCAAGACATATTTGTGCGCCTTGTCGAGTATTGTCAAATTTGATGCCTTCTTGCGATCCTCGTCCTTGAGCGGCAACTCCTTCTTGAGCACCTCGTAGCAGCCCTTCAGATGGGCCCGACGATTCTTTTCCAGCTTGTTGTGCACCTCGCGAGTGCCCGCCCTAAAAAAACAAACATTTGTATACAAAAATGAGTTTAATTTGTTTTAGTTATTATTTTATATATTTGCTACAATAGTTATTTAAATTTCTGTTCTTCGATTTGTTTCGATTTCTACTAAAATTGTATATTTTTTGTTTTTTTTAGACTGTATTTTCACATTATTGTTATTTGTTGCAATTTAAGTTCTTTAACTGATTTATTTCTGTTAAATTTACACAGCAATACGATAACGATAGACGCACTTTACATATCGATATATCGCTAAAAATACAACTTTTACACAGCACTAAATTCTTCAAGTGGTTTGAAAACAAGAACTAGTTGTAAACTAATATCGATAGACACAATTTCTCAATAAACATAGTAAAACGATATAATAATCGATATATCGTATTCAAAATCGATATTTTTATATCGATATGCATTTCTATTGTAGATATATTGAGAGTAATTTGGCTCGACTGATTGATTTATGATCAGTATACACGTGAAAATAACCGCTCTCTAAGGGGCGTGGCATTTCGATATCTGTCTGACTGTCGAAATCTATTAATTTTAGCAGTCTGATCAGTCCATCAAACAATTTACTTGTTTTTGATCATTATTTTGAGAATGGAAGCACTTACCCATTGCTGTTGGAACTGATGGTGCGCCTGCGACCGCCGTGGCCGGTTAGTTGAGATCCCGTTACTGGCGCCGAGGTGGAAACGGATGCGGCCAGTGACTGATGCTGTTGGTGATGTTGTTGTTGGTGGTGGTGGTGCTGCTGCTGGTGCGGTGCAGCGTTGAGAATCTGTCGATATGAGGTGGCTGCTATGCTGCTGTTTGTGGCACGTCCAGCGGCCACGAGCCTCATGTACTCATCGTCCGAGCCGATGGAGAGTCCCTGCGATTGTCCTGAAATTTTATGGGAGGACAATGAGACGGAACGGATTCTGGCGTGCGGCTCGACCACACGACGAGTGGCCATCGGGGGCGGGGTAAGCGTTATTTGCGATTTGGGCGTTTGACGCGCCAGCGCCTGGAAAGTGGCCAATGCGCCATCGGCAGAGATTTTATAGCCGTTCGATGTGGCTGTCGCCGTGGCCGTGACTGAGGCGCCAGCTCCAGCTCCGGCACCGACTCCGGCTCCGGCTCCGGCTCCGGCTCCAGTTCCGGCTGCTGGCGTTTGCGTTGGGCAGGCGCCTTTGGCGTCCGCCAGCACGAAATACTTGCACGGTAGCTCGGAGGCAGCGCTGGCAACGCCAGCCGGCAGCTTGTGCTTCAGCGGGGGCGTGGTCAGGTTGGCGGCCGTTGCCGTCGCCGTCGCCGCTGCCGTTGCCGGTAACTGAACCTGAAGCTGCACCGGCGACGAGCCCGACGCCAGCAGCACAAAAGTGGAGCCATCAAAGCGGCCGCCGGCGGCAGTTAATTTTGTTGCACTTGTTGTTGTTGTTGTTATTGTTGTTGCTGCTGCTGCTCTGCCAGGGACTACTTGTTGTTGTTGTTGTTGTGGTTGGGTGTAGGTGTTGGATTTGGAGTTGAAGTTGGACGAGGAATTTTCATCCTCTAAAACACACCAAAATATAAAAAGAAATAAACAAAACATAAATAAATAAATAATTATAAGAAAAAGCAAGAAACTAGAGAAGCAAACAAACAAAAAGAAATATAATGATGAATAATGAATGAATAAAATGGAAATATGAAAACTTAATCAAACAGAAATTCGAGTTGTTAAACGGAAAAAAATAATTAAAATTAGAAGAACAACGCACACAAACACAAAATATATATTTAATTAACCACAACAACAAAAACAATTAACTTTTTAAACAAAAAAAAAAAAAAAAATGAATGTATTTAAAGTATTTATTGTTCGTATATAATGTTATTTTAATGTGTTTTAATGAATCGAGCTAATCAAAATGGGATTTGATTGGCTGTTTTTGATATCTTTTTAAGTGCAAGCAGACACATTAGCATTAAAAAAAAAAATAAATACAGTCAAATCTATATTAATGGATATTCATCGCTTTTAAGCCTGTCAGCCCAAAAGTGCAACCTGTTCGTTAAGCAGAGCGTTCACTGTTGCCGCCCAGTTAACCATTTACCCAGACCCAAAATGGGACAAATTGTCAATCAATAGAACACGCGATTTACGTGCTGTGTCATGTGCGTGTGCACAATTTCAGTTAATAATAGCCATTTTATTTTTGTTGGCAACATCAGCAACAATTTTCAACACGTGACACAATTTAAAGTACAAAATTAACGAGCAACTCTGACAAAAAAAAAAAAAATTGCTACTCAGAATTCTACTGAAAAACTTGGCATGAATCATTTTTATTAAGATAAAATGCAAATCTTTAAAACATTTGCAAATGTTAAATAATTATTAAAGTTTTTACTTCTTCTTGTTTATTTTTATTTTATAATTTTTATAAATGAATTTCCTTGTTTTTATGTAGATAAAAAAGAACTTTTGGTTAATCACATAAACTGTGATAATAATTTTGAATCATACTTTCGACAGATGCGAGATTTTTTTCTCTGGAAACACTCTCCAACATTTGTGTGTGAAGATAAGAAAGCGAAAGGCGACATATTTTTTTATATTTTTTGTTGTAGAAATTACTCAAAAGCTAATAAGAAAAGGAACCTGAAGAAAAGCCAGCTTGTATAGCTAAAGAAATTTAATTTATAATATAAGAAGTCAAGCTAAATATTAATATATTAACACACCCACACACACACACACATAAAGATCGCCTTAAAAGAAGAAGACAAAGCAAAAGCAAACAACAACTTTCAAGCTGCACATTTTTGGCACGCAAACTAGCACAAGTTCTCTCTTCACTCTCTTCCACCCACACTGTCTGCTTTTTTTCTTTCATTCTTTATTTCATATTTTTCTCTCTTCTTTTAAGTGAGCTTTCAAAGCAAATTCCACTTGTTGTTGGTGTTGTTGTCGCTGCGGCTGCTGTTGCGCATTCGATCGCCACGTGCACTTTTATCACGTGGTTTCACACACACACATACACACACACACACGTACTTTACACACATACCAAGTCGATAGTGGCGATATATCCATTTTTTTTTGGGCGGCGCCAGTGGTGACGTTGACGTTGACGACAACTGCAGTTTCGACAGCGACGTCGGCGTCGACGCCGACTGCGTCTGTTGCGCTAACAGCAAAGCTTGCAAAGCGCTGAGGCGGCTCAGCAGCTCTTGAAGCAAATCGCGTTGCGCTGCCAGATAATCAAAGTCTTCTTCTTGTTGCAACATTTTAGATATGTATTTATATGTATATATTTATATTTATTTATTTATTTTGCAATGGATACAATTGTTCTGCGTACTGCGTAGCCCAGTGGCCGCCTTGGCGCGCGACTCAACGGCAAATGGGCCGCTAACTGTGCGCGCTGGCGATGCAAACTGACAAAACAAAATGCACAAAAATAATGCAAATTGAAAACAACAACAAAATAGAATAAGGTACGCTGCAATCGGGTGTAACCGACCGCGCAATACTCGTTAACATTGTAATAACAGCGTGAAAATGTCAGACAAGGTCTCAATTATTATTGTTATTTTCGATAATTATTGTTACTTGATTTTGCCACGCCCCCAGTAGGCGTGCCGAAACGAAGTTCATATTTCGAAATTTCAAGTCTGTGGCAAACATTGAACGAACCCAATATACTCTACATTTCGTGAACGAGAATAGAAAGAGAAAGAAAATACTGCACTCACGTTAGCATATTACAGTTACAACAACAGCAACAGCAACAACAATTGCATCTGTTATCGAGCTGCAGCTAAAATGAAAACTGCGCAACTGTTGCGTGCTTTTAGGCGACACGTGAAAACGAAGAAGCAGAAGCAGCGCAGCTTGCTTACACACACGCACACACACACACTCACACACGCACAAAGTCTTGATTACGCGAGAGCAAGAGCTGTAAAATATCATTGAGAGCAATAACAGAGCGACAGTAAAGAGGAAAACAAAAAGCCGTTGATTGCATACACTTGCATATTCTTATATAAAGAAGAAGCAGAATAAATAAATGTGTTGCAAATATTCTTTTTGTTTTTAAAGCACTTTTTGTATTACTTTATATTGGGAAATTTAAGCTACCCAAAAAATAATAATAACAGAAACTAAATATTGCATTAAAATATATGTTTTGCATTTTGTGTAATTACTAAAAATAAACATTTTTTTTAATTTTATTTTTTGTGAAAAGTAAAATCAAAACGTGTCGACGCATTTCCCTAAGTCAGCTTGAGTAATGGCATATTCAACAGTCACCCACCCACTAATGCATACATACAAACACACACACGCAACTGCAGTTAACTTACTCACGCGCTTTCGCACCCACTCGAACGCACACTCACGCACACATACATACATACATACATGCATGCACCCACGAGCTGCTCTCAGTTGCATAACATTTGCAGTTGCCTGCTGTCAAGTTTGTTGTTTGTTGTTATTTCTGTTGAGCTCAGCTGAGCGCAGGCTGGCTGAAAAGCCAACACAAATACACACGCACACACACAAAAACAACAACAGTAATAGCAGTAATAGCTGGCAGCGTCAGCGTCAGCAGCTGTCCAAATATTACAAGCGCCAAATTAGGGGCTTGCAATAAGAGCAACATAAATTGTAAGTGTGAAGAAAATAAACATAAAATAACAAAAAGAAAGGCAGACGCTAATAAAAATATGAACGAGCTCTGTCCAAAAAGCAACGAAACATCAAAAACAACAACAATAAAAGGAAAGAAACAAAATGCGTACAAAGTTCATTGACTTTGCTTCGAAGAGAAACAAAAGAAAGAGTGAGAGAGAGAGAGGGAGCTCCGCTCACAGTTTGCATATTGTGTTTGCAAAGACAGTGAAACAAACACAAATAAGCAGCGCAGTAAAGTCTAAAGAGCGCAAAAAAACGCCACGCGCTCTGCCACGCTCTCGCATACGCTCTTTCGTTCGCTCACGTGGGGCTGCTGGCAGCGCTCGCATAAACAACAATGGGGCCTGTTTGAGTGTGTGCGTGCGTGCGGTCTCGCGCCGCTTTCTGTGTGTGTGAATGCTGAAATGTATGTGTGTATGTACAGCTATGACTAATTTGCCTGTTTTTCATGGTTGCGCTTGACTGGCTACGCGCGAGAGACTGGGAGAGGGAAGGAAAAAGAGAGCACAAAAACAAGCAAGCAAGCGAGCGAGCGAACAGGCGGCGACATGACGTGACCCCAAACAACAACAGCAACAAGTACGAGCGTACGTGCAAAAAGCCAAAGACAAAATGGTAATAACATGCACACATACAGGTATCGCGCTCTCTCTCTCTGTGTGTGTATATATGTATGTATAAACATATATATAGGTTGTTTTGTATGTGGCAGCCAAATAAGCACAGCAAAAGCTACGCAAACGAATAAAACGTAAGAAAAACAAAAATTTAACAAAAAAAAAAATGTATAAATACATACGTACATACATATTTTGCCGCTTCCACCCTCCCCTTTTCTACTGACAACACAATGAGACAACAGCAGCAAAAGTAGGCAGAAAATTTAGCACATGCAAATTTGGCTGGCTTGAGCTGAGCAAACAGAAAGCAGCAACAGCGCTATAAATATAACAGTACCTCGTGCGGTTGTTGTTGTTGTTGCTGTTGCCGCCGCACTTGCAACCTGGCAGCGCGAGAGCAGCCCGAGAGAGCGCCAGCTCACGACAGCTCACTCTTTTTTGGCTGCCACTGTGGCTGTACAGTGCGCGCCCACGCAAAGTGCAATGTTATTCGTTTCATGGCAATGTTATTGTTATTGTTATTGTTGCCGATGCTAATGCTAATGCTAATGCTGTCTGCTGCGAAACAAACAAGGTCAAAGCAAGTTTAAGTGCAGCCAAGAGACTAAAGCAAAGAGAGAGAGAGAGAGAGATAGAGAGATAGAGAGAGAGAGGGAGAGATAGAGCGCGCGAAACACAAACCAAAACAAGGAGTTTCATTTGTTTCTTTTGATTTTGCAGAATTATGAATTATACGATTATGCATGATGCATGATATCGGGTGAGTTTTGTATTGAAAGCGTTTAGCTTAGTGTTATTTTTTTTCCGTTTTTGTTTTTCAATTTTAGTTTTGTCGATTGTTAAAAACTCACCCGAAACAATGCTGCGACCTTCGCTGTTGCGTCCCGTTACCGCTGCCTCCAATTGGCCATTGCTGCCGACGCCAGCGCCGCTGCTGCTGCTGTCGTTGCCAGCGTACTCATAATCGTGAGCAAGTAATTGACTCAGTGCTCGGCTATGGCCATTGCTGAGGCCGACTGCTGCCGCTGCTGCTGCTGCAGTGATGCCGTTAGTCAGCCCGTTATGGCCGTTTACGATGGCGGGTGTTGTTGTTGTTGTTGCTGCGGGCGTGTTGTTTCTGTTGAGTTGGCTTGCGCTGTTGTTGTTGTTGTTGTTGCAATGGGCAATGCTTTTACTGCTGTAGCCATTGCCATTGATGAAATGCATCGACTGCTGCTGCTGCCCGCCGAGACTGATGGCAACGCCGCCCCCGCCGACCACCGTCAGCGGTGATCGCTGAAGCTTTTCTTGCCGCTCAATGTATTGAGCAGCTTCCAGTAGCTCTGTTATGCCCTGTGACATAGCCGCCTCCACGCACACACACGCACACACACACACACACGTTCACACACACACGTTTATGCACACACGTTCACACACACTCACAAACACACACACACACACACTCACACACACACACACACACACACACACACAGCGAGCGAGAGGGGAAGTGAAGTCAGTCGGATTTGGGTCGACACGTTTACAGTTGAATTTTTGGTTGTTTTGTTGTTGCTTCGCTTCGTCTTGTTCTTCTTCTTCTTTTTCTTGCTCTTGTTCTTCTTCTTATTCCTGTTGTTGTTACTGTTGGCGTGGGCTGCAGTTTTTTTTTATTTTTTTTATAGTTATTGCAGTGGCAATAAGCACCGTTTCTTTTGCTTAATAATTTTTAGGTTTGATTGTATGTGTTGCATATGCTGAAAAGAGAGCAAAACACAAACAGTTAGTATGTGCAATATGACTAAGACAAATTTAGATTGCGTCAGCAAATAAATTATGAAATTAAATATGTGTTTGGCACATTTCTTTGGCAAGTCCAATGGCCCCTGCTTATCACTACAGAAAGAAAGAAAACAAAAAAAAAAAAAAAAAGAAACAAAAACATATTCAATTTTTTCATTTCGATTTTAAGATTTACAATAAAATTGCAATAATATAATATATTATTAGTTTAATTAATCTAGTGTTGCGTGCGTTACATATCAAATATGACAATTTTGTCGCCTGTGCAACTGCGCAGCCAAAGCCAACGGCGCAGCGACGCTTCGCGACGGCGCAGTGGCAGCTGTTTGGTTTGCGCTAATTGTGCACAGCTGCGTGGCGGCTGAAACACACAAAAACAAAAACAAACGCAAATGCAAACAAACGCAAAGAGACACGCACACTGAGACGGCCACACATAAAAGAGCGGCCGCCCCAACAAGTTGCAGAGACGCGACGGCGACGCCGACGCAGCAGTCGCCTATCAATGAAAATTACATTGACGCGTGCGCGAATTCGAAGTCGACGTCAGCTGCTGTTGCTGCTGCTGTTATTATGTGCATTCGAGTGTGTATGTGTGTGTGTATGTGTGTGTGTGTTTGGGACTATTGTATCATTGTCATAAGTAGCCCCCGTTCATAATTCATATAAAAGGTCAAGGGTCGCGGCAAATGACAGTCGGCACCTGGCGGGCAGGCAGAAGGACATTGCAGCCGGCTAAAGAGAGACAGCGAGAGAGGAAGAGAGAGAGAGAGAGAGAGAGAGAGAGAGAGAGAGAGAGAGTGGCAAAGAGATTGTGCTGTAACAAGCGAGCGGAAGCTTGCTAGGGAGCTTTTTTTGTTGTTTTTGTTATTGCTGTTGTTGTTTCGTTTACAGCGTGGGCGGCAATGTTGTTGTTGCGCTCTCTTTCTCTCCCGTTCGTGTGCTTTGCCTTGACATTAAACGCAATTTGATGGTCGTGTCAGGGTTGCCAGGAGCAAAGCTTTGTCGCATTTACACACACACACACACACACGCACGTACCTATATAGGTTGGTTTTTTATTTTCGTTATTTCCACAGGGTGCGACATTTTAATTTAGCAAACAGAAAAGCGAAGAGAGCGCGGGGGCGGGGGCGGGCGTGATAGAGGTTGACAAACTTGCGTGTGGCAAGTTCTATTAAATATTCAAATGCCACGCGCTTTAAATAGCAGCCGATTCGCAGTAATTGGCCTGGTTAACAAGAAGCAATGGCAACAGTAACAGGAACAGGCACAAGTTAACCATCAGCCGCCCCCGCAACACCCCCCTCCGTTAACCATTTTGTGTGCAACGGAAACGCAACGGCTGCTTTGTGCCGCAAACAGAAACCGACCCTGGAACAGCGGCAGCAACCACAACAACAACGAAACTAACAACAAAATATCGAGCAACCCCATGGGTTAAGGGTCGGTCGCACCTCGTCATATTTCCCCGATACTTTATGGCTCATTGTCGTCAGGCTTTCTTATTTCCACCATGCTTTCTTTCGGCCCTTTTTCCTTTTCGTTCATTTTTGTTTTGTTTTTGTTTTGCGTTCAGCATCGTGTGAAAGAAACCTTTCGAGAACAGCCCCTGGCTGAACAGCAGAGGGGGAGGGCAGCAGGAGCAGGGAAACGCAATTTCATATATATTCATATAAAACACTTAAGAATGCCCAGAAACCGGAAACAGTTTCTGCAGCGCCTGAGAACCAAAAGTCAAAAGGTGGCAAATGAAATAATAAAATGAAAAAGATTAAAGATTCGTCTTTTGAGAAAAACTAATGGGCCACAAATTATTCGACATTGCGGTTGATTAACTTCAGTCAAATCGAGTTCTAAAAATAAACAAATGCCAAAAAAAAAGAAGAAAAACAACTGATAAAAAACTAAAAACTAATTCATCACTAAAGATAACCAACACTCAAAAACATTATATATGTATATATGCATATATAATGTATTCAAACTGTTTGTATATATATAAATAGTTTGTGCATTAATCAAGTGGCCGATTTAAGCCCCAACAAAAGCCGTAGATCGTCACTTGATACACTTCAATGTTGAAACATAATATTTTGAAGTACATCGAAAAAAAAAATAACGAACAAAGTTGAGAGAAGAAATGCTTGTGTGTGTGTTTGTGTGTACCCAATTAGGTATTATATATATAACATACATACGTATCACAGACAAAAAACTGAGTTTATCGCGAGTGTTTTCAAATTATTTAACGAAATCCAATTTCAATTGAAATATAATTAGAGGAACAAGCAAGTCTGGATTATCACCCACACAAAGTTGCCAACGAAAGCTTTGCAAAGCTCTTCGTATATTTAACGGGAAAGTACCTTTTTATAGTTTCACATTGAATTTGAAAAGAATTTTGCACATGTTGATTGCGTATTAACTTTTAATATTTACTACCAGAAACATTTCTTATATATATATTATATAAATATATATTTCTAT
>SCDT01002414.1:0-10663 GCA_004143765.1 Drosophila melanica | reverse complement strand
ATATTTCTATATATTTTATTAGTATTAAAAGATTTTTTTTTATGCCAATCGCGCTCAAAACTAATAGCACCAAAAAAAAACTGTATTTCCTTAATTCACAGTTGAAAAATGCCTTCGATTTGCAGTTTGAGAGTGAGTTTTACTTAAACATAAAAACAAAAAATTAAAATATATGTATAGATTCATACGCAGATATGAAATGAAAGTTCTGGTTATAATTTTTAATTTGTTTAAAGTTCATTTTATCTTTCATTAAAAGTTAAAAATAAAAGATCGCCAACAACTACCTACAGGGTATATTGCAGTCGTGCAATTGAGTTTTGTTTTTTGCCAGAGCGATATTGATTCTAGATCGTTCGTGATCGCAAGTGTACGTAATTTTGTCACGTGGGCGTCTCTAGTTTCAAGCTTGTTATCGCAGCAGATGCAAGATGTATGCATGTATGCGTGTATGTGTGTATGTATGTATGTATGTATGTTAGCAGTTCTGTGCCTATGTGCACACATACATACAAACGTGCTTGCAGCGCCAGTTGTCGCTATGTGCTTTCAAAGTCATTCGTAAGCAACTTTGACATGCACAAAAAACAACACACACACACATATTTATTTCTGCATGTGTATGTGTGTATTTGCACTGCGACTTTCTAAGCATGTTGTTGTTTTTATCATAATATTTTGAAAACTGTTTGCAGTCGCTATTAAGCAGGACAGCAACTGTCAAAACGGAATGTAGAAAGTGAATCTCAAAACAACAACAGCAATAAGCTCTGGCAAGCTTACAAAAACAAAACAGGCAGCCAAAGCCAAAGCGAAGAAAGCAACAGAGAAACAAATAAAAAAAAAAAGTTCTGACGATGCGAGGGTTTTCTTGCTAAAATGCTCTCAGGTTTAGTTTCGCACACAAGCAAACAAACCAAGCAACACACACACACACAAACACAGAGTCAATGTGAGAGCCAGAGAGGGAGCTAACACACACACACACACATACACTCACACACGGGGGCAGCTAAGAGAGCGCATTACACACACACACATAGCCACGCACTTTCTTTGCATTTCGTTTTGACTTCGTGTACGTGTGTTTTTATTATTGTTGCTAATTTTGAAATAAAATAAAATACAAAAAAAAATAAAACAGAGTGTTGGCAATGCGCAAGAAGAGAGCACAATTAGTTGCTGTCGCAGTGGTCGTTTTTATTGTTGTTGTTGCTGCATATAAAAATAGCCAAACGTTTGTCTGACGAAAAAGAGCGCGAGCAGCGCGAGAGAGATCTTCATGTGTGTGTGTGCGTATGTGTGGGGGTGTGGGAGTCGCATAAAGGACATTGCTAGCAAGGCGAGAGAGCGAGAGAAATGAGAGCTTGTTTAAGTCGAAGTCACAAATTTGGCGACGTTGGCAGCGCTGCTTTACTTTTGTTGTTGCCGTTAGTTATTAACCACACACACACACACAGACACACACACACACAAATAGACCATCGAGTTTTTGTCATGCTTGTATTTATACAATTTATTAAAAACAATAAGACACACACACACAGCGACACAGACGACAGCTGCATGAGCCAAGGCACGCGCTTTGTGGCATGAGCACGAGAAAAAAGCTCACGCACGCACATACACGTCACACACACACACACACTCACACTCACACTCACACATACGGGCGAGCATAGCGAGAAAAAAAGCTAAACCACGGATTCGGAAATTGCTGTATTTGGGTTTTTTTTTTGTTCTTTGTTTTTTTTTCTATTTTATTTCAATGCACAAGTAACTTTTTTTATTATATTTTTTTTTTAGAAAAATATTGTTGTATTTTGTATGTTTTGCACCTACTTCTTTTGTCTCATTTGTTGCAGAATTGGAAAAGGCAAAAAAAAATTAGTAATTGTTTCTTTTTTTTTTTGTTATTACTGACGCAACGGACTGACGTCGTCTGCTGCTTGCTGCGACTGCGACGACGACGCGCACGGCACGGCTAAACAACGTATAATGAAAACGGCAGGCGGCAACGGCAACGTTGACAAACTGCCCAACAGCGCCAACCGCAGAGAGAGAGAGAGAGGGAGAGCGAGAGAGAGGAAGCAAGAGCGAAGGAACGTGAGAGAGAGAGAGCTGAGTGAGCGCTGCATGGAGCTTGCGCGTGCTTGTACTGTTTTTGTTTCTTCGTTTATGTCAGTTGTGTGTAGGTGAAACAGGGAGAAGCGCGAATATGAGAGGAAATCAAAAGCACGCGCGCCATGTACAAAATGTGTCTGCTGTGCATGCTGGCAGCGCACCGCCCCACCCCACCCCGTGCAAGTAAACTACTCTGGCGCACACAGAGAGAATGAGAGAAAGAGAGTCATAATATGTGTGTACATATGTATGTATGCTGTGTGTGTGTTGGGCACTGAAAAGGGCACATGCTAAAAACAAAGCCAAAAGCTGACGAACTGGTCTGCAGCAAAAATCGACTTCGCTGCGCCCTGCACTTTGAACCGAAATTACTCTTACATGCATACTGATGTATGTATGTATGTATGCGCACACATACACATAATCATGTTGAATGTATGTATGTGGAAATGCATATATGTATATGTACATATGTTTTGTTATTTTTTTTTATTTACCGTTGATATTATGATCAGTTTTTTGTATTGTTTTAAACACCAACACATGCACACACACACACACACACACGGTGGCACGTCGAAAACAAACTCACGTAAATACACTTGAAAAAAAATAAACGATCAATTTTGAAAAAAATTAACGAAGGTTCTTTGCTAGCTGCTGCTGTGTTGTTGCTTTTCAAATTTGTTTCTTTTTTATATTTTGTATTTTGTATTTTGAATTATTTTTGATAGTTCGGTTCGGTTCTGTTACTCTGCTCTGTTCCTACCCGCACACACTGCAATGACACAAGCAAAAGCAAACTAAATGCTGGCGCTGTCGCTGGCTTTAGCTTTGACTGGCACAGCCGCTGTCGTCGTCGTCGTCGTCGTCGCAGTCGCAAGCGTTGCGCCAACAACGGCAGCAGCAGCAGCAGCAGCAGCGGCAGCAGAAGCATTCGCAAAAACAACAAAGGCAAACGCACAGTGCAGCCGTAGTACGCGAGAGCAGAGAGCGCGAGCGCACGTGACGTGGTGCCGTTAAAACGTGTGTGTGTATTTGTTTGAGTTTTGAGTGAGCGCGAAACAGGAAGAAGAAAATAACAACAACAGCAGCAGCGGCGAAGACGACAGAGCTATGTAATTGTAAATAGCAGCGACGGCAAGAACGTTAGGGTGGCACCGAATGCGCTTGTAAGCCCGAATGAACTGGAAATTCGAGAGCGTAGTTTATTTTTAATGAACTTTAAGGCGCTATGCTAATAGCAAATGGGCGGACGCCACTTTACTCTGTTGCCGTTCCCGTTGACTTTGCTAATTGGGAATTGGGTTACAATTACGACACTTGTAAGCGATTTGAGTTTCATGTCTGCCCCGGTATTTCCAGACCAAAATGCACACACAAACATAAGCACATACAAATATGTAGTGTAATGCTATCCAAACAACACTCAAATTTCTGTTGAATTCTCCTAACCAAATTAAGACATATTTTGAAATATTTGTTTTTAATAAATAAAAAATTGAAATCTTTAACAACGGCTTAGAAAATGAATTTCAGGACCACCCTAAGATGCTGCGATTGTTCAGCGCTTATATTGAGCCGCTACTTTTGCGAAGTCCACTGCGACTGCGACTGCGACTGAGGCAGCGGCAGCGGCAGCTTCTTTATGCTGCATTATAGCTGGGCTCGTCGCGTCATCAGTTGTAAGTTATTGTTAATGTTGTTGTTGGTGCTGCTGCTGCTGCGCTGCAGCGGCTTTTTATGCACTGTTTCGTTTTCCAAAATGTTTTGTTGCCGGGCTTTTGTTATTGTTATGATGCGTCCTCGTCGTCGTCGGCAATTTCGAAACGTGCTGGCATTTGTGTGGAACGGAACTTGTTTTGATATGCATGGGCTCGTCGCAGCTGCTGCGCTGCCAGCGTCGCATGTAATAGTTGCAGCGACAGCGGCAGCAAACTTGCAGCAACAAACAACAGCAGCAGCAAATTGTTTGTTTTTACAATTCCTCTTGCATTTTACTTTGTTGTGCGTTTCCCTTTAAAAACATACATACAAACGCACAAATTTATATACTATGTGAGGGGGCAGCTTGCAGCAATGCTGCGGCCGCGCTGCCTGCGCCGCTGCCAGCACAGCGAAGTTTGAAGAAGGTTCATTGTACTTTTTTGGGTTTCGTCTTTGCCTCTTTGTCGCGCTTCTTCTAAACATCTTACAGATTTAATGTTATGCTCTGTCGCGCGTACGCCCATGTGTACGCACACACATACATACGAACGAGTGTATATGTGAGTGCGTGGGTGCATATGGGTCAAAATGTACAATTTTGAAATGCGTAGTTATTCTTGCTGCTTAAGAAACTAACACAATTGAACGTATGTATGTATATTTGTATGTACATATTTACAGGCATGTAAGGAAGCAAATATGTATGTGTGTATGTGTGTATGTATGTATGTGTGTTTGTATGTACATCCAACTGGCGAAACAAGTTGTGAGGTGCAAAGCAAAACAGGAAAGCACTAAAGCAAAACTCGGTAGCTAAAACGAATACAACGAAAACAGGCTCAAATCTGATCTGATAGCTCCTCCGATTCTGGGCACCCTATCGAGACCAAATTGCAATATGTAAAGATACAAATACATGCACAAAAAGATACAAATACACGCACACATCACAGAATCATTCAGATGCTAGTCATAATCACAGAAAGAATAATAAATATTTTCAAAATTAATTATTTTTGTTTTCTGTTACAAATTCTTGATTATGATGAGAATCATTGTACAGTATATATCGCAAATATGCGACAGCTTTAAAAATATTGACTTTTTCATTACGTAAAATTATTTGTTATTGGTATAATAGAGTATTTTTCTATTAAATACAAGGAATATATTTTTAAAATAATTTAAATAAATTATTTGACTCTCATCTTTGGATACGAAAAATTTTTGTATTTAATTCAAATATTTTATTTAGATGTATGCAACATAAAATATTTTTAAATATATTTATGCATAAAATATTTTGAAATTCTCAAAAAGTAAAATCAAAAATGATCTTTGCAGCGTTTTTTGTGCTGGTAAAAAGAAATCTTGTTTTAAACTTAGGTCAACGAAATATAAAAAAAACCATTTCTTCGTGATATTCCACATATTTAAGTTATTAATATTATTTATTTGCTTAGTTGCATATAAAAAAAAAACTTTCATATTTTTGGCTATTTTTAAACATGCAACTTGTAAAAAAAAAGTGTGTAAATATATAAATAAACCACTATTTGCATTAAAAGTTAAGCTATTTTTGTCTATGAATTATTTGCGCAATTGTTCAGTGATAAATTGAATGACACGTGCAGAACAGCGTTATTCCCACGAGCCCTATATAATGGGAAACTGGTGGATCTAAACGATCAGTTTTCACTATCGCTTCAAGGCGCGTGGGGATCAAGCGGGCTTCTCGGCAAATACTCCGCCATGAAACTAGCCGTGTGCTGTCTTATTGGTAAATGCGTGATACTCCAGGTCGATTATCTAATACAACAAACATTTGTTTATACTCTGCAGCGAGTATCGTGCTCTTCAGCATTATCGGATCAGCAAGTTCGGACTGCGGATGCGAAGAGGAACGGGAAACGACAACTGTCGCCCCCGATTGCGGTTGTCCATGCGAGCTTGAGCACGAACACAAACATAAACACAAGCACGAACACGAACACAAAAGACACACAACAACACGAAAGAGCCACCCAAAAACAACACGAAGGCGAAAGCCAAAAACAACACTGAAAACAAAATGCACAACACCCAGGCCAAAACCAACGAAACCACGCAGAACGAAGTGTCCAACGACACGAAGAACGGAGTGTCCAACGACACGAACGACAACAACACCGACAACAACAACTCGACCGACCACAACAACAACAACAACAACAACAACAACAACAACAACAACGACTAGAAGAACAACTACAACAACAACTCGACCAACAACTACAACGACGAAAAGAACAACTACAACAACAACTCGACCAACAACGACAACTAGAACAACAACAACAACAACTACAACACGGCCAACAACTACAACAACAACAACAACGCCAACAACAACTAGAAGAACAACAACTACAACTACAACACGGCCAACAACTACAACAACAACAACGCCAACAACAACTAGAAGAACAACAACTACAACAACCACTAAAAAGACAACTACAACAACTCCGACAACAACCACTGAAAGAACAACAACAACTTGTACAACGACAACTCCAACAACAACGAAAAGAACAACAACAACTTGTACAACTACAACTCCAACAACAACGAAAAGAACAACAACTACAACAACCACTAAAAAGACAACTACAACAACTCCAACAACAACGACGAAAAGTACAACAACAACTCCAACAACAACAACTAAAAGGACAACAACTGTAACAACAACAACTCCAACAACAACGACGAAAAGGACAACCACTACAACAACATCGCCAACACCAATAACAACACCGCCAACAACAACGCTGCCAACAACAACAAGAAAGCCATGGCATCCCTGTCAGCCTTGGAACCCCTGTCAGCCCTGGAACCCGTGGAACCCATGGAACCCATGGAACCCATGTGAGCCCTGGAACCCCAGTAATCCCTGGAATCCCAGTAATCCCTGGAACCCCAATCAGCCCTGGAATCCCAGTAATCCCTGGAACCCCAATCAGCCCTGGAATCCCAGTAATCCCTGGAACCCCAATCAGCCCTGGAATCCCTGTAACCCCTGGAATCCTAATCATCCTTGGAATCCCAGTAATCCCTGGAATCCGAATGAGCCATGGAACCCCAATCAACCCTGGAATCCAAGCAATCCCTGGAATCCCAATAATCCCAATAATCCCAATAATCCCTGGAATCCCAATAATCCCAATAGTCCCTGGAATCCCAATAGTCCCTGGAATCCCAATAGTCCCTGGAATCCCAATAATCCCAATAGTCCCTGGAATCCCAATAATCCCAATAGCCCCTGGAACCCCAATAATCCCTGGAATCCCAATAATCCCAATAGTCCCTGGAATCCCAATAATCCCAATAGTCCCTGGAATCCCAATAATCCCTGGAACCCCTGGAACCCCAATGAGCCCTGGCTCCCCGGGCTACCTTGCGGACTTGGCGGCAAACCCTGCCCCGGATGTCCACCACAATTATCGCTCTGCCGGGATCTGATATCCCGAGTGAACTCCCTGAGGGAGAAGATTAGAAAGTGCGTCTGTGGCGAGAGTCCCCAGCTTGTATTGTGAACAGACTAAATTGCGACTAATAGTTATTTGGCCACTGACTAGCACCCGGAACGATCTGTATGGACTATAATTTGATATCATTGACTAGTTACCTAAGTTTGTTAAATTAAAAATAAAAATTGCTGCATTTGAATTGAAGGGTTTTGTTCTTAGGATAAATGGGAATCCTTGCGATTGCATGGGTCCATAAACACGGGGTATGATAACCACGAAAAAGGAGGTCACTTTAACCTTAATGGGTAGATACATATATATTTTTGATAAGTATCAGCAGCCATCTCCTCTATAGGAAGGATCAATCAATAAATTAGTTTATTTTAAGAAAATCTTATTTGACCGACAATTTACTCCATTCCCCAGGACTAAAATATAGCCATGATCGAACTACTACCATATGTATATAATCAAGTGTATTTTATTTTCGGTACGATAAAAATTAACTGATGTTCTCAATATCAGATACATATGTATATATTTTAATAATTTGCCTTTTGCATGGTGGGTGCCGCCTTAAAAATTTTAAGACTTTGTCTAAATTTCAAGTCTCTAGCAGTAAAAAAAGTGTTCCCTTGTACGGACGGACATTGCAGAAAAACAATTTAAATAGTGAATGACTAAGCTTGCGCCCGATCCAAGCCGAAAGCTTTAAAAAAAAAAGCGTAAGCGTGTTTGTTTGTAACATTTTTGAATTATGAAACTCGGATTGTCTTAATTTAATTTTGTTTTTTTTAAACATTAATTGTTTGTTTTAACACGTTTTAAAACATTGTATAAATTATTAACAATAGGAAATTTTGATAATAATAGAGAAATCATATTCTAAAATGATGAACAAAATCATCAATAACTGTGATATAACAGTGATATTGATATTATAGCGAAAAAGTGACAATTAATTAAATTTCTTAATCTTCATTTTAGTTTTTTTTTATTTTGTTTTTAAATCATGTTAATTCTTCTTTTTTTTTCTTTATTTGTTGTTGAGGCAGCAACCATTGTGCAGGATACCCTTTTATCTGTCTATGTTCGTATTATAATTTAACACCAATAATATATTCTAAACTAAGCTGAGAGCAAATTAACTCCACCAAGAATTTTTTTCAAATATTATTTATCGCACTTTTCAGATGCTTTTTAAGATCTGAAATGAATCTGCTAATTTTCATAGCTAATAACAAGTTCTTACACGATTTTTTTTGTAAACGTATCTATCGATAAATATCGATCGCATATAACGCAGATTTTAAGAGCTAAAACCAACAAAATAGAAAAAAATCGATAAAAGAGGTTTTACTATATCTAAACTGGACTATATGCTATGCTGATAATCACAATAATTATATTCATAATGTCAATATAATATTTACAATATATATATATTATTAAGATCAACTTAACAACTACAAAGACAATTATATCCCTAACATACTGTTTGCGATCTTCCTTAGAAGATCCTTAAACTAACTTTTAAATAACCTTAAAAAATAATTTCCGAATAATCTGATCGAAATTGTCCGTTTCTGTTTTCGATAATCAAATGCCATTCAAATCACAAACGTTTTGTTTCGATATTTATTTCTGGAATTTTTTAGTACTTGCATCTGATCTGTATTTGCCTGTCCTCGAATTTATTTTGCACACTTTTGACCGACTTGCATCTATTTTTAACGTGCAACCCGCTTTAAGCAGATATTTACCCAAAAATTTAGTTGCATTTATTTGCACAAATGTTCGTATCCAAAATTAAAGGCACGTGTAAAGCGGACCGAGCGCGACGAGCCCTATAAAATGGGGCAACTTGGACGGTTCAATTATCAGTTTCCACATTCGCTTCGAGGAGTGAACGGTTCCAAAAAGGGTACTTAACAAAAATAAAAAAATAAATCATGAAACTAATCGGTAGCCTTATTGGTAAGATCGCATTCCATGTGATGCAAAGGATCAAGGATTAAGCAAATCGTTGTTTACTTTAATTCCTTTCCGCTTTAGCGAGCATCGTCCTCTTCAGCATTGTCTCAAGTGCCGCGGGCAATTGCGGTTGCGAGGAGACCACCGAACCGCCCACCTGTGCACCGCCACCAACAACAACAACAACAAGGCCGCCAACAACAACAACAACAACAACAACAACAACAACGAAACGTCCTTGCGGTTGCGGGGAGACCACCACAACAACAACAACAAAGAAGCCAACAACAACTACAACAACAACAACGACAACAACAACAACGACAACACCAAAACCAACGACAACAACAACAACGACGACGACGACAACAACAACAACCACGACAACAAGAAAGCCAACAACAACGACAACAACGACAACGACAACGAGGAAGCCGACGACAACAACAACGACAACAAGAAAGCCGACGACGACAACAACAAGAACCACAACAACTAAGAAGCCAACAACGACAACGACAACAACCAAGAAGCCAACAACGACAACGACAACAACCAAGAAGCCAACAACGACAACGACAACAACCAAGAAGCCAACAACGACAACGACAAACAACAACCAAGAAGCCAACCACAACTCCCCAGCCATGGTGCCCATGGAGGCCATGCGGCCCCGGCGGCAAGCCCTGCGTCGGCTGTCCGCAGCGCGGACAGCTCTGCAACGAGCTGATCGCCCAGCTGAACGAACTCGAGCGGGTGATTCGAAAGTGCGTCTGCGGCCAGAATCCGGCGCTGTTAAAGTAAGAATGGATGGACCCAGTATTGCGACCGATGATGAGTACCGCCCGATGACACCTGCCTGAACATAATAACCGCGGATTGCCAGATGGATTCGTTCAATTATTATTTACATTTATGTTTGGTTTTTTTTTTGTTTGTTATACAATTTCAAATACACAAATATTATTGCATTAAATTGAAGCGTTTTATTTCTGAATTTGCCTGATTTTTCAGCAGTTTTTGTTTGATTTATCTATTAGCTTAGTTTTGTGGAAGAAGCGATTAAATGTTCAAAATAAAAATTTCTGAAGAATAAAATTTAATTTTCATTTTATTTATTTATTTTTTTAAAATTAGCTAAATTATGCGCAAGAAATTGTGAAAAGTTAAAAAAAAAATTAAGTTTTAAGCATAAAAAAATTTTTTTTTTGGTTCCTTGAACTAATACGACAAGACAATAATAAATTCTCCTTTTAAGGTCTGAATAATTAATATTTAAATATATTTTTACATTATTATATTTTGTTTACGGATTTATTATAGTCAAAAAATTTGGTGTAAAAAAA
>SCDT01002413.1:0-13003 GCA_004143765.1 Drosophila melanica | reverse complement strand
TGCGCCCAGAAGATCCTCGGCCAGCAGGGCTGGTCCGCCTGGTCCACCTGGAAGTACTGCAGCGGCTCTCTGCCCTCCATCGATAGCTGCTTCTAAGCGGTTCGCGTTGGGTTCTCTGATGATGATAAATAAATAATTGAATGAATAATTGAATTGAGTGTATTGTTCTTTGTTTTTGCTTGCTTTAACTGAGCAGATGAGTTGTGTAAATGTTTGGGCATTTTTGGCTCCAATTCCAGGCCTGTTTATGGATATATAGTAATTGAATATAAAAGGCTTTAAGGAAGACCTTTGACTATAATTTTCAAAATTTAGAATTGCGATTTTTTGTCTTTAATCGATTGTGTTTGTCATAATTAGCATAAAAAACAACATTTAACTTGATTCTGAGGGGGTCAAATTTTTGGTTAAAAATCATGCCAAAAATGATGAAAATTTTGACATGTAAAGCTCTCGGATCCATTGCTCCCATACTTCAATCCTCCAAAACTTTGTCAAAAGTGAACCGATTTTCATGTTTGATGGCATCAATTATCTCGATTTGTTTCGTAGATTGATTCTGCGTTTAAAATATTAAAATATTTGCTTTATTAAAATATTTCTTTTTTGAAATTTTTAGTCAATTTCAATTACAATTACTTAGGGGTTAATATTGAGATATAGTCAGCTTATTCATTGGTAATATCGACAAAGTTTTCATTCTTGAATATTTTTACCAAACGCGATATGCTTTCATCATTCATTCAACATTTTTTAGATCGTCTAGGTTATTTAATTGTAAAACACTTGACAGCTAACGGTGCTTTCTTCTTCGTCTTCACAATAAATGAAAAATCTTTAGATGAAGATTTTGGTCTTGAGCTAATTCAATTCTCGGACGTGAACAGTTGGATGCCGTTCTACAAGAATCATAATTGGCTATTTTCTACACATGTTCGTGTGCTTTCTAAAAACGAATAACGAAAGCAAGAATCGATCAGCTGCAAAGAGTTTAGAGTTAAAGCCATGGCCAAGAGTTCCCTGGCTGGCACTCATAATAGGCCGTTGACTTTGAGCGGTCAGTGAATTCTTAATGGGGGGAAACACTCAGTGGGCAATAATTTATACAAGTAGCCGACGGACGCGTCGCACAGACCGGCAGTAAATACAGACATAAACTGAGCTGGGCAACTTACGGCCAGAACCTGGGCCAAGGAAGTGCCATTAACAGAGACACCAAGAAAACAGGCTAAAACAAAGCAGGAAACCAAACACTGGAAAATTACACCATCGAAAGAGAGAGAGAGAGAGAGAGAGACAGATTGAGAGAGGGGAGAAAAATGTCAGCAGACCTTTTCCTCCTGCCAAGTGCAAAGTACATGCTCGTCTCTTTTCCTATAATTTGTGCACATTAGCACAACTGGTCCAAGACGGCATAAGTAATTGCCCTTAGGCCGGAGTTCGGCGCCCCCTTTGGGTCAACCAAGTACTGAGGCAGCTAAAACAATTGCTGCGGTTTGCTGCCGCATACAAAATTCACTCTACCGTAAAGTTATGGCGGTCTACAGATAACAAACGAACAACAACAACAGCAGCAACAACAGCTAGCTTGATACCAGGTAGACGCAATGGCATCGAGCCAAGGCAAAAAAGATCTTCATACAACCTGACTTGATACGCACGTCAGGGATTGTGGCTGATTTAATTGGTTTTTGGCCAAGAAAGTGTGTGTAAAACTGTGAAAGATGTAGAACTCGGGGGGAAAATTATGAAAAGAAAAAAAATAAGAAAGTGCCACATGGGTTACAAGCTGACGGAGAAAATCCAACTAGAAATAAGGCACATAGGACGGAAATCAAACTAAAGAAAATATATAAATACAAAAGACTTCCTTCATTTAATTGAAGGAAATGGCTGAATCGAAGTCATAAAATGTTATGGAACATCCTCATTTTTTACTTTTATGCCAATTGAAAGCATTAAATATTTTAATTTTATTATCGATCTCTTTTGGCTTCAGATTGACTATAAGATATGCTGTACTAATATATATATATATATATATTATTTCTCATATATATTTATCAAAATCAAAAGTATCGCTTTACAAATATGTCAAATATTGATAGGAAGCAGGCAAATATATAAATGTGCTCTTCAAAAGCCAAAGCAAATAATATTTTGGTAGCTCTAAACAGAACAAAAGAATGGACAGAAAGCAATTATTATCGATCTTGAGAAATTTTTAAAATCAATAATCTTATAATAAAATCGATGAATAGCCTATAGCTCAACAAAAAAAACGCTCAAAAAAATTGTTTTCGATTTGATCGATAGTGATCGATAGTAAACAATATAAAGTTATAGTTAAAATATAAAGAACAATTTTAAAAATTTGCTGTAATAGATAAAATATGTTGTATTTCTATAGAATCATATAAACAGAGATTGCTAGATCGAATTTACAGGCTTTTAGCTACCTTCTTCCGCATATTAAATACATTTGCACAATCTCATTATGTCTTCTTAAATAAAAAATTATCATTGGGTATAATCACATCAGACTAATTCAAGTGTCGCAACATTCAATAAACTGCAAGCTTTCCATTAAGCCTATTCAAATGTCTATCTACAGATTTTATTTTAACCACTTATTTACCAGGTGTTCAAGTGCCCTGAAGTGTTTGCCAAAAAACAAAAAAAATAAAAACAAAACAAAACAAAACAAGTTGCTTTTAATACGCAAATCTGAAGTGTAGCGGGCCACAGGTAAATTAATGAATGGTTCGGCCGATAAGCGTGCCGAAGGGGATTCACTCTTATCAAAACTAAAATGGCGAGCAATCAACGTATCGGACACAGTTGCAGACAGAAATAGAACAAGAGAAAGCACGCCATTGCGATACAATATCTGGATAAGCTAAACGCTAAAATACACCATTCTAAGGTATTATATAATATATATATATATCCGATTACTGCAGATCTTGTGGGGGTTGGGTGGGCGCATGCCTAAGCGCTGCTTAAACTCGCACAATGTCAGGAGATTGCGTTACCGAGTCAAGTTGTTGTTTTCCAGTTGGTTAAGTAAACATGATCTTGACTTGTCATTGTCAGCGGTAACCGAGCTGAGACGCTGACAGCGTTGGACTAGTTTTTGGCATCAATTACCTGTCACATCAAATAACACAAATTGGACTCACAAATTATAAACACCATTTCACCTGGCAACCTCCCGAAACGCAACTGTGTCAAAAGCAAATGCCCCAAGCCCTGCTGCGCTGTTATTTTGACAATAAGCCCTAATTATATTAGTCGAGAGGCAGCTCGTTGATATATTGCCCGGGGCCCACAGCAGACGCAATCTGTAGCCAACAAATCTCGGTGAAAATCATAATGAACGTCGGAAAAGTTTTGCCTTTTCTTATACAAAATCCGTCTAGGGTATACAGGCTATATGAAACAGTTATGACTGGTTGAATTTTGTTTGTACGAAAATATACAAATATTTTGAGCATAATAAAAGCATATTTCTAATTGCAGTAAAAATTCAAAATAATGAGAACCATTCTAATTTAAACATAGAACATTTTTTCAAATCTTTCAAAATAAATTTCAAAATTAATTTAGTTTTAAGGGAAAATTGTTGTGCGACTTAAATTCATTGAAATTGATTCAACATCTTCTGCAATCAGTATAGAAATTTTGAATTTCAGCATTTCTTTTTTCGTTATAATCTATTTATTAAAAAATTATTTTAAAATTAAATAAATATTTTTCTATAACCGTCAGTGAAATTTATAAGCCGAAAAAACTGTTCTACAATCCAAATGAAAAATATTCTGTTAATTATACTTACTAATTATTAAATAGACGATAGAAATTACTTTCCAGTTAACGAAATTTAAAATTTATTTATTTATTTTTTAAAGAATTCTTTTGTTAAAGATAGTGCATTCGAGGTTCGAGTTTCGTCTGGTTGTCGCATGCATTTGCCAGCTTGTTTTAATTTAGAGTCAAGCGCTGTCAAGCATGACAGCAAACTATTAAAAAGCTGACAAAAAAGAAAAAGAAGAAGACAGTCGGGGAGGGGATCCCAGCACAATTCAAGAGAGCACTGACAGCTCTTGGGAAAACTGCAGAGATCTTGACGCCGGTTGGCAACTTGACAACTAAAACTGAAAAGTGGCCACATTTCTCTATCATTGTTGTTGCTAAATTCAGTTAATAGTTTTATCTCATTTGTTTTGCTGTGGGTAAAATTTACAACACACTGCAAATGTGTTGCGTATGCAAATGGGCTAAAGAAATGGAACTGCCATGAGAACATTTCATGTCAGCGTCGACTTCGTATCTCTGGCAGCATCAAAAACCACTTTAAACAACAAAAAAAAAAGGGCCAAATGGCCCGGCTGGCATTGTTGGCCAAGAGGCGCTCCAAATGGGTGTTATTTCTCTACGACTTTTTTTCTCGGCTTTTTTTTATATAACAACTGAAAACAATTTGGCAAGGTGTCGGCTTAGCACGCGGAGAAACTCTAGCTATTATAAACTATGGCTGTCCAAAAAAAAAATCCAAGAAAAAAACGAAGGCTATGATAAATTTCTTATGGCCATTTTGGACGGCAGAGAGAACGCTTGATTAAAAGGGGATTACGCTTGCGCGAAAGTTGACGGAAGAGGAGAACAAACGATTTATCACTTGGGACTTGGCCGCTGCTTAGCAAAAGTGTGGCGTGTCATGTCCAACTAGCATAAATGTCATTCAAACTACACTGCAAAAAAATAAAAAAAATGTGAACAAAAGTACTGTCACAAAGTAGCTTCTAACTTGGCAGCAGGATGACGTTTTATGTGCACTAAAAAATAAAAGGTTTGATTGCCTTTTTATGTTTCTAAAGTTTTATTGACACTGGTTTAAGCTGTTTTTAATCGAAGAGAAAAAAAATCTATTTTTTTTTCTAGAATTTTTGAGAATCATAATATAAGTAACTTTATCTGTGCAAGAGTTGTTTTGACTAGACTATATCTTTATCTGTGTAAAAGGTACTTGGGTAACCAGAAGTAGGCTGGTTAGATCTCGCAGCTCTCCCTCTTAAGGTACCTGAAGATAGCAAGAGTATTATTTTATATATAGCTTTGCTCAAGTATTTTTGTTTTAGGCAACGTCTTCATTTGCCTGGCTCTGTTTTTTTGGGCTCATTAAAACTCCCACAACATCAGGCTTATAAATTAGTAATATTACGAACAATTATATATACAATAAAGAAAAAAAAGAAATATGTAAACAAGACAACGAAATAAAACTTGGGAAAATATCAGTGGGGTGCAATAGACCGCTTATTACTCTGTTCACAGTGTAAAACAGCTGAAACAAATTTGTTTACTTTGGCCGTGTGCTTGAGAAATACGAACTTTAAGCGGTTTTCAGGGGTAATCAACTTTGTTGACGACTTTAGCTTCAAAATTGATATCACAATGCCAGGCGAGGATTGTTTTGTTGCTTGGTTAACTATTGAATTTATTTTATATTTTATATTAACTACAATTCAACGCATTTTTAATTGAGTAAGTCGAACTTAAACCTAATAAAAAGCATGCGTCAGTCGCAGAGTTATGCTCCCCTGTTGTCGATAAAAAGGTCTTATCGCCCCTATTTACATTGGATTTGTGGGAACATTTCGTGAACAGCCCATGAATCATATGTGGATCAACTATAAATACTGCACTGCCCACTGTAAGCGGCTTTAGTCAAGAACGGGCGATTCGCAGAGATGAAGATTCATCTGGTAGTCGTTGTGGCAGCCCTGGTCGCCTCGGCCAACCCGGCCCTGGCATACACCATGAACCGTTGCTCGCTGGCCCGCAAAATGGCCGCGTTGGGCGAGCCCCGCGACCAGCTGGCAAAGTGGACCTGCATTGCCCAGCACGAGAGCAACTACCGCACCAACGTTGTGGGTCCACCCAACGCGGATGGGTCCAAGGACTACGGCATCTTCCAGATCAACGATCGCTACTGGTGCCAGTCGCCCAACAGCAAAAAGTCGCTCAACCTCTGCGGCATCAGCTGCACGGATCTGTTGTCCAATGATATCACGAGCTCGGTGCGTTGCGCCCATAAGGTGCTCAGGGCGCAGGGCTGGTTCGCCTGGTCCACCTGGAAGGACTGTGACGGCGCTCTGCCCAGCATTGATCCCTGCTTCAAATAAACGTATCTGAATTTAAAGCTACAAAAAAAACACGCTTGAATTGTATAATGTAATGCGTTGAGCTGAAACTTTCCACAGTTTTGCTTTATTGACCAACATTCAAGAGTCGATTAATGCACTCATTTTGTATGTGGCGTCCAGCCAGGGCTGTGCTCTTATCTGCAGCAATTTGAGAAATTAAAAAAAAAAAAATAAATAAAAAATTGTCCCCAGTGGTAAAACGAGCCTTTTTCGTGGCGAAAAGTGAAATTTTATATAATGGCCCCACACATAACCGAGTCATTATGACAGTTTACTTGGCCAAAACGAATGAGAGATCTATGAGAAATTATTGCAAAACGGCCAACTGTCTACATTGGGACATGGCCGGGCGAGGCCCAACTTCAGCTTTAGCTTCAGCTTCAGCTTCAGCCACGAGTCCAAGTCGAACGGCGGCTGCTGGTAATGGCTGGTAAACAAGTTAATTTAATTTCCAATCGTAAAGCAAATTACGTATAAAAGCATGCCGTTATCGTTGTGTTTATCTAGAGAAAGAGAAAGAAAGAGAAAGAAAGAGAGAGAGAGAGAGAGAGAGAGAGAGAGAGAGAGAGAGAGAGAGTAATAAACATTCAGCTACATCTGCAAACAGTTGCCGTTTGATTGAGTTAACGCACTTTTGGCCACACAGCTCGATTTAGTTTTCGTCTGATACAACAGCAAATGAAAACAATTTCAATTGCAATTACGTTTAAGGCCTCTGCCCAATGTAGGTCTATACAAATTGCCATTTCTGTCCAATTGCCATTTTCGGTCAGCTTAGGCCTTGTCATCGTTGTCAATTGTTTCAATTTTTTTTTTTTTCTTTTTTTTTTTTTTTTGTTTGTTTATTGTTGCACATTTTTTCCGCCACAAAAGCAGTGAAAATGTTAAACAATTTAACAGACAGACAGACAGACGAACAACTAAACCATATTGTATCAATTTGTATCAATTCTCAAGGGTCTTCAATGAAGTTGAATGACTTTTTCGCGGCAGACAGAAGCTTAACAAAAAAAGCAAACAATGCTGGCTAGATTTATTTTTTGATCTGGTTTCAGATCAAATTACCAAATTGAGAAATAAGAACTTTTCAGTTCTTTTGTTATTCGAGAATATGTGAGACACAAAATGGTATTAAGTTTTTGGTTTTTTGGGCGCACTGAAGCACACATTTCCGACTACAAAATATATTAAATATATCATATATATTAAATATAACTGAAAACGATCTTAATGATTGTTATAACATTTCATGCAATTGCTTTTAAACAGTAATTCTGGAATGTTATTGGTTATTATCGATATTTGAGAAAATTTAAAGAAAGAACATTTTTTCTAATAGGTTTGACTCTAACTTAAAAACTTTGCGAGATATATAGATATAAAAAAGTATGTATTTATTTCCACTTTTCACTTTGTGAACGATCAGAAGTATGCCCAGTAAATGTTCTTAATCACGATTAAACGAACGAATTACATATAAGTTTGTTCTTGCATTACAAATCCGATATCGCCGATATGCGTGGATTAAAAGCGCAAGTTTCTTACGTAATGAGAAATGAATGCAGCCTCGCGTACAGGGTTCAATTTGATTTTTGAACATATATTGTTCATGAATGTAAGCTACAGAATATTATGAGCAGCCCTCGCTTAGGTTGAGAAGTATCTTATCTGTAGCTGCACGCGCAATGCGCAGATGATCTCAACTGCAGTGGAAGATAAATCGCAACAAATCAAAGTCTCATTCAAAATAATAACTAATCAGCAGGGGCCGGCAAAATACGGAAGACATTTGGCTCCCAATTTGGCATTATCTATGCGAAACAGCTACAGATAAGCGCTAACCGATATGCGCATTGAATGAACAACAAACAGTACTCACACGTGTACTCAAACTGACACTCGCACTCCAACACGCACTCAGCCACTCATATTCGTAATTATATTTGTGCTCAAATCATGACCTCGCACGCATCTTTGCAGCTACAATTATCTTTTCGACGTAACTAATTCAAAATATTTAGCCAGATGGCATTGTCTTGGCCAGATTCGAGTGGGGGCCTGAACTGTGGTTGGGCCAAGTTAGCTGGGCGGCGGCTTTGTTCACGCAATCTGTGTGCGGTTGCATGTTCGCTGCAGTTATTTATTCATTGTGAGCTATTCAAGTTATTTGCGGCTGAAATTGCGCTGGATTTTTTCATTCACGTGCAACTCGTAGGCCAAATTCCCAGCTTTTGCACGTTTTGCGCTACAAGTTTAATGTCCGACCCGTTGTCTATCTGAAGCCTGACTCTGTTTTTTTTTTTTTATGATTTAGCCAATGTTTGCTTCAGTTAGTGGCAAACAGCTCCACTTGACGCCACTTGACACGCGCCATTCAAAACTCAAAGATCCGAAACAAAACCAAGCTTATCAAATATTTTGGGCCACCAATTGAACGTATTTTGCGTAGCAGTTTTCAAATCAGAGATATGAGATATCGTTTGGCATTGACGAGCCATTAAACATATTTGTAAGCACAACAAACCTGCATCACAATGCGCCCTTTCTAAGTAGTCCAAAATAAGGTGACGGATCTCAAGACCTAGCCCCATTGTAGACATAATAGCAATTATGCTAATCATGGCCCCAACGAGGTCTTTCCCTTTCTCTATGTAATTCAATGAACCTTTGTGAATAATTTTGAAATGTTTGTTGTTGATTATAAAACTCATCGTTACACATAATTTTTATGGAATTATTAATTTAATACCAAAAATTTTCTATACTATTATATATATTTCTTTTTGGCCCTTTGGGCCCTTTCGTATTTGCGTCTGAAGTATAAGATGCAATCTGATTTTATATGCTTATTGCGTATTTTGTTATTGATTATAAAAACTTATCTTTACACAAGAATTTTCGGCAATTGTTAGTGTAATACCAAAATATTTTCTACATTTCCTGTCTAATTTGTTTTGGCCCTTTTCAGCAAATCTTTTTTTCTTCGTATTTGCGTCACTTGGACACTTAAGCATATGGCGCGATCCCAGTTTACATTTATATATTTCTAAATGCGTATAGTATAAAGTAGTTCATTGATAAAAAAAAAACTACACAAGTAACACTTGAATGTGGCACTTTTGGCTTCGCGCGACTCTTCAAACCACTTTGATTAATGAATTGAGGAATGTTCAGTCTATTAATTTTGGGCACTTTATATACTTATTAAATAAAGCAGTTGGCATAAATATATTTTTAAATATGAATATATTTAAAATACATATCTTTTGCATATAACATTGATATAATTTCAAATATATTATTACTACTTTTATTATTTAGAAATAGTTATTTGAAATATTTTTTGGCTGCCGTTTAAAAGTGTGCAGGGTATTAAATAGTTACACATTTGAAACGTTGAAAACCTTTTTTGGTTAAATTAATTAATTATTTTCGTTTTTGTTTATTTTTTGTGTTGTCTCAAATATGAAGGAGGTTCTAGAACAAAACGAGTGTATTTATTTATATTTATTTCTGTCAGCAAACTTTGTTTATTTAGATAAGACAAGTTGATTGCCAAGGCTTTGATTAATGTGGCCCTGCTTACGTTTAGAGCACTCGATAAGTGCGTGTTTTTGCGCATTTGATTAATTTGCATTTTCAATTAATTATCAGTTGAGAAACTCTCAGATCACAAATTAATGCATTCATTTGGCCAAACCGTAGCCTTATGAATTTGGGTGTAAATTTTGTGGCTAGTTAAATTTGAGAATCTGTATTAAGCTTTAATTCATTCTAGCCTTTACAGATTTATCCATTTAGCTAATTTTATCCAATGTTTGGCAGCACTAAAAACATGAGAATGGATCGAATCTTTCTTTTTCCTATTTTATTTTAGATTTGGCAGCACTTTATAGTTGCAATTGTGCGTATTTGGTTTATTGCAAATTTGGTGTGTACACACTTAACTTAAACAAAAATATCCTTAAATTTGCCTTCAATGGTTTTCGATTAAGCTTCTTTATTGTTGACTTGACAGCACTCTGCTATTTTTAATTGTCGACTTGGCAGCACTTAAGCTCCTCGATTGTATAGCTACCATTTGCCATTAGGCTCTTTTTTTATCAAAAATTTGGCAGCGCTGCTCGCACTAATTGTGACGTGGCAGCACTTTATTAATACAATTGTGCATTAAGTTGGCTGCTCTTCAGCTTTTTGAGTTTATAACTGAATTTCGTCTTGTTGGCTGCACTTAAATGCATTTCCATTAGGCGCTTTATCGTAGGCGCTTGTCTGAGGTGCCCGACATCTGGTCGTGATCTCAATTTCATTTTTCAAATTGATTTATGCAAATTTAGCGCTGCTCTCAGCGACTGGCTCGAATTCAATTTGTTGTTTGGCCACTTGTTTTTCCTTTTTCCATGATCTTTCGACACTTTTTCTCTATGGACAGCTGGCGGATTTGCGTGTCGCTGACACTCATCGAAAGCGCTGCGCTGTGTGCTGGGAAATGCTGGAAAAATTGCCGCCGCACAACGCAATCGTTAACGTTGTCTGGTTAATCATCGATACCAGTGGCAATTTACCCGAAATGCCAGAGACCTCCCTCGCATGCCGACGTGTATTATGTGTTGGCCACGACACACCTGTCCAAAGAACCAATAGCAAGAAGCAGCAGCAGCACCAATGGAATGCTCAAGTATGCAGAGACGTGACTGATGCAAATGATTGATAAAGAAAAAAAATAAAATACTCAAATAAAAAAAAAAAAACAATGTTGAGCACGTCATAATTTTCAACTTGTAATTCATTTGCATATTAAGTTACCGTTAGAGCGCATTGTCAGCTAACGGTGCATAGGCCCCAACACGATCTTTTATCTCAGCAACTGACTAACTAACTAACTAACTGACTGACTGTCTGGCTGTCTGACTGTCCAACTAGCGAGCTTATTGACAGTGAAAGTGCGCGCCTTTATTTCGATGCGTTTATTCACATGTTAATTTTTTGACAATATTTTTGCTTACACCAAAAACTAAAAAAAAAATAAAAAAAAAAAAAAAAACTCGAAAGAAACAAACGAAATTGAGTAACAAATCAGCAATGCGACGTTTCCATCTTCAGCTTCCAATCAGTTGACGCGCGTTGATGCAAGGAAACGGCCACAGCCCACATGCCTGTCGCCGGGTGTCATTGACAGCGCCTATTCCAGCTATCATCATCTGAATCAAGCGCAAAATGCTGAATAAACTGAACGGCTTGTTTTTCCGGTGCGTGGCGAGACCTGTCCCGGTCCACTCACTTAATAAATATACTTGTGTATTTATAGTTAATACGAATGCAAATTCGAGTTCTGCGTTGTTCAACTCAACTTTAACGACTCTCATTTTTCGTTTTTGTGTGTGTGTGTCTCCTTTGCAGTGACAGCTCCACGCTGCAGCGACACCGACAACAGCAACATAAACAACAACAACAACAACAACAGCCGCAACGTGCTGCAATGGCGCCCAGCGTATGCGAAACATCGCCCAAAATGCCGCCCCAGGCTGCCACTTCCGGACCCGCCTGCTCCAGCGTCGCGGGCACCAACAAATGCGGCGCAGCCAGCAGCTTAAACGGTTCGCTCGCTTCCTACAAAATGGCCGGTTCGGAGCAGAGCTGGCCCCAGGCACCTGTTTACAGCAAGGAGAACCAACGTCCGCCCGTCTACAATCCAGAGGACTATGTGCTCTCCTTGCGCAAATTCACTAAGGGCAGCGGCTCCGCCAAAGTGCAGTCCATCTACGATGTGAACATCAATGGCGTCCAACCCGGCGCCAAGGAAGACGCCTACAAATCCGCCACGCTGCCAGCCAAGCACTCTGGCTACAAGTGAGTCTGCTTAAAGCTAGCGTATCCAACTGGCCCTTAAATACCCTGTTCAAATTCATAGGAGTCCCATACCGGCACCACCTGAAAGCGACAGCGAAATGTCCCTACGCCAGTTTGGCTCCATTACAGATTTACTGACCAAACTGCGCGCCGATCTGAGGGTATCCTTTCCCAGGTAAGCACCGATAAATTAACAGACAGTTATCGAAGATCAAATAACCCTTGCTATATTATATTATATACATACATATATATTATTTAATACCCAATTGCGGGAAGAGTTTTAACTCAAGAAGAGCCCAAAGAAAGGCAAATGTTTAAGATGATCCGCGCCTCATATCAAGCGGGAATTTTATTTGGCACCAAGAAGTTCCTACCAATATAGCATCTTTGATGGGCACTGACCAATGCTTTATTTTAACGCACTGTACTATACTCTACTAAACTTTATGCAATACTATATAGCACAAATATGTCATTAACCTGTACCGTGGTAGTTAACTCCTACGGGGTAAACGTCAGATGCCGCAACAGATTTTGACTTTTCGTATATTTCATACGAATATCAAATTTATTTCAAATTTTCAATAATTCTATATTCTATATAGTCTATATGCGATTTTCTATATATGTATTCATATGCAATGGAGCTGAACTCATCGAAAAGACTGCTCGCATCCAATCCCTACTATAGCAATCAGGCTTATTTTCCCGTGTTTTCTGACATGTTTTTTTAATGTTGCCAAAATTATTGGCAGTTGGGTTTGAAAAGAATTGCAAAATAATTTTTTTTTTTTAATCGATTTTATTATTGTTTTAAGTCGGTAAAAGGAACAGCTTAGAAGCAGCTATCGATGGAAGGCAGAGAGCCGCTGCAGTAGTGCCAGGTGGACCAGGCGGACCAGCCCTGCTGGCCGAGGATCTTCTGGGCGCAACGGACGGAG
>SCDT01002410.1:0-11422 GCA_004143765.1 Drosophila melanica | reverse complement strand
TCTCTCTCTCTCTCTCTCTCTCTCTCTGTTTGTTGATCAGCAATTAGACATTCGCTGGATTGGACTAATTGCGCGCATATTTATGACTAAGCAAAATGTCCAATTGGTTTGCTGCTTGAAAGACAACAGCGTTAATGTTCATATACCCATGCTCAAATGTGTATGTATGTATGAGTGCTATTTTGCTCTCATTAAAACTCTGACTCTCGGCACAGCGCAAAGAAACAAATTGAAAAATAAATAAATCAGCCAGTAAGGCAAAGTCTAGTTTTGGGCAGCTGAGAGCTGTGTTGGCTATATATAGAAACAATAGCAAAAGGCAAAGCCAATAGCAAAATATGTACATACATACATCTGCTGCTGCTGCGTCGACGTCGAAGCGATTCAAATGCATTGCTATTCATTGCTGTATGTGTGTGTCTGTGTATATATAAATAAATGCTTATGCATGTATATGTATCTATGCAAAAGGCTGACCGAATAGGCCGTGACCTGTTGTTCTATATTTAGCAGCTATTATAAATCGTGCATAGCTATGGGAGTATAAATTTAGAAGCAGCAACATCGTCGGAATCAGCAAAAACAAAAACAACAACTCAACACAGAGAACTCGCAGCGCACATTGCACAAAAACGTAACCAAAAATAAAATCTTATCCAAAGCGAACATGTGTAATAGTCGACTTTAGGCTACCCAGTAGAGTTGTAATTTCAATATTACGAAAATAAATGCATACCTATGCAATGCTTCCGTTTCTATAATATGTTTAACTATTATCATACATATGAATAAAATTAAATACAATAACAAATATGTACACACCATTTAGAGAAAATCAAATGCCTCACCCGCGTTTACAAAAGGGTATCTAAAAATACATAACCAAAACACAGCAGGAACATGTAAACGCCATGTGAGTGAGCGAGAAGGATAATTAAAGAGAGCGCAAATGCGAAAGAGTATGTCAATAAGAGAGAGCGAGCAACAGCTGCAGCTGATGATTGTGATGTGTGTGTGTGTGTGGTAGTTGTGTGACACTTGTAAGCAATACTGTGCTGCAGGTGCATGCAAAATGTTTCTTGCCAACATACATATGTTAGTACGTTTAATGAGGGTGCAAGCGGGAGAGCGCATGTTCTGATGATGTTGCTGCTGCTACTGCTGTGAATGCAGTCAGCTGTTTGCAAGAAGTTCGGAAAAGACATCGTCGTCGTCGTCGTCGTCGCCAAGGTCAATTCTGTGTTGACATAGAAACCAGCAAAAGCAACAACAAAACAGCACGTGTTTACAACGACCGTTACAAAATTTAACGAGAGCAGCACACGCTTACTCGACATTGAGATTGGCATCCAATTGGATACATACATATGAAATCCAATTGGCATGCATGCAACAACAATAACATGTGTGTGTGAATGTGTGGGAGTTTTGAGCGCGAAACAACCGAAAACAATAACAACAATATTTATACAATATATTTATAACAAAACATATTAATAACAATAATGAAGCGACCCATTTCGATGCTTACTTTGTTTTGAGTGATAGCAGAGCCGCACTTGTATACGTGCGCCAGTGTACATGTGCGTGTCCGTGAGCGCGCGTGTGTATGTGTGTGTGTGTGTGTGTATGTGTGTCGGAAAAAATTTCCAGCCCGCTCGTCTAAAAATAGACACACTTTGCGGGCAACGGCAATTTGGGTGCCCCTGAAGGGGCGGGCCGTATATAATATGTGGGCGTGGCTTGTTCAGTTTTTGGCTTATTTCGAAGTTTTAGCTGAGAGCTGTGTGTGTGTACTCCCTCTCTCGCCTTGTGCGTGTGTGAGTTTCACCTTGACAAATGCAAAGCCAAAAAGCAACACACAGCGAAGTTTAGAAATGATTACACACACACACACACACACACATGCATAAAACAACTGCTTAAGGAAAGCGTAGCTAGTGGTAAATGCTGCGAATTCGAATTGAAAAGGGAACGTTTTTAGGCTAGAATTGGAACTTAGTTCTTATTGGGTTTTGTTGTTCTTGTTGGCTTTTATATATAACAAATGGATACCGACTTTATATAAAGACATATGTGTGTATGTATATAGACACACGCACACACAATTCGGCTTTTATTCTTGAAATTCCAATACAACAACTAAGAAACGGTGGCAGTGGCAGTGGCAAGAGGGGCGGAGGCGATGGTCGCAAAGGGCAAAAGATTCAAGGTAAAGTGACCTTTGGCTGGTGCGTGTATCGTTGGACCGTCTTAATGATTTTCGCATATGACTTGTCAGTACCTATGCAGCGACCTGTTTCTTCCTCCGACCCTCCCCCGCCTTTGGCTTAAGGCGTTATTGAGTGGCAGTCGTTAAAAACATGAATAATATATTGTTATTACGACGACCTCGAGCACGTCATTAAAAACACCTACACCTGATATATTGCTGGATTGTAATACAGTAGTCGGTCGATAATGGACACTTGCAGATATTAAAACTGATACCAAATGTCTTTAATGCTTATTTAAGAGATTTTTTTTAATATACAATGATTAAATTCACAAATTTCTCAATATTGCAATAAATGTATTTAGAATAAAGTTTATTCATCGCTGCTGTATTTTTATTTTTAAGTTTGCAATTATTTTTTAAAATAAATACATGTTTTAAGTGATTAGAAGCTTTATGTTAATTAATATATCAAATATATTAAATCTTCCTATTCAGTTTAAACAAATATTGTTTGTAATTCAAGTTCAATTTGTCCAATATGTTCGCTAACATATTGACAAAATTGTTGTTCTCTGCAACTGCTTTTGATTACACGAGATGCAATAGCAGTCAGTGCATTATGTTATTTTATTATCATTTTTTTGCTTGAGCACACATAAACAGCTGAGTGAGCGAGCACAGTGTGAGTGCCGTTAGAGACGGAGAGAGAGTGCGGGTGGGTGGGTGAGTGAGTGAGTAAAAATGCGCACGATTGGTCATGTGCGAGGTCACGTCAGCAGAGTTGCACGTGGCAATTGTGGTGACAGTTGAAAAATAAATGATGACGAGCAAAAAGGACTACAAGATGAAGTAACACAGAAGTAAAAGGAATAAAGAAAAGGGCCGCAGGGCTGGCGCTGACGCTGACGCCGTTACACATTTTCAAAGGCAAGTACACTTTTGGTGTGCTAAAAATAGAACAAAATCGATAAACGAATGTTGTTGTTTGTGTTTTGTTGTTATTGTTGCGCATACAAACAAACAGACACAAAGGCAGCGCAAGCAACAGCAGCAGTTGTAAGCGCCGGCAAAAAGAGCTTGCTCCAAAAAAACAAAAATATATGTATGTGTATACAATATGTATATGTATGTATGTAAAAGAGAGCGAGAGAACGCCAGGCAAATTGTTATTGCACGTGCTTTGGCATTGACTTAAGCTGAAAGCGGCAGCCCTTAGCTAAAGCAGCGCTAACTGGCAACTTCCTTCTAAGCACACACACACATTTACAAATACATATGTATACTCTCTCTCTCACTCTCTTGAATGACATTCGCAGTGTCGGAAAAACGCAGCCACAACCACTTGCTGGTCTTGGCTAGCGTCTTGTGCTGTCGATGTCGCTGCCGCTGTCGCTGTCGCCGCTGCTGTCACCCGACCATGGACAATGTTCTTGTTGTTTGGCCGATGCCGCAGCGCTGCTGCTGCGCTGCTGTAAAGGCAAAGCCAGTAAAAGCTGCGCTGTGTTTGCTTTTGTGTGCTTATTAACAGTTATTTTTGGAAGACACACGCACACTCATTCACTCTCTATCTCTGTCGCTCTGTGTGTTTTTTGAGTTATGTATTTCGATTGTTATTACACATAATAGCCCGCCCCCACACAAACAAACAAACACACACACACTCACCATCCCTACCATTCTATAGATAATAGCTTTACTTACCACGTATGGGTATTCTATCGTCCGGACTAGACATTTTGCATGGGATCTGCAAGACAGAAGAAGAAAACAGAAACAGTTTAGTTGGTAATCAAGAAACAATGAAAACAAAAACGAAACTGAAATCTAATTGGGTTTACTTGAATGGCAGCTGCACACGCATATTGGCATTTCAATTGGCATGCGTTTCTTACAAAAGCCAGCTGAATCATTTGATTGAGAAATTGTCTTCCTTCGCTTATTTAATTCTTTGTTTTGTTTTGCTTTTTTTTTGTATGACAAATGCAAATTTCCAGCATAAGGAAACAGAGGATTGAGAAAAGAGCCCAAATAAGGGAAATACAATGCCAATCAGAATTCGTCATTGATGCGACGAATTGGAAAATTTGTTCCATTTGCAGTTGCTTACAAATTCATTGAAAAAATACACACAAAGAAATATACATATAAGCACAAATGTAAGACAGATTAGCAGCCACAACAATGGACACTAACAACAACAACAATAATAACAAGAATAAAGGCAGGCGACTGAGAATAGCAGACGTCATATTCTGAAAAGCGAGCAACAGCGATCAGCGCGCGTTAGAGCGAGATAGTGAAGGCAAGCGAGAGCGCAAATTAATGATAGTAACTGCTTCTTCTACTTCCCACCTCTTCCCCCCTTTGCTCGGCTTCTTTATTTCCTTCTTTGCACTCGACTCAGATTTCGGAAAATTTCCTCAATTTCTGATAATCGTTCATTTTGCTGTTAATTTCGAAATGCCAGCTAAATGATTAAGTCCCCCGCACACCACGGCACAACTCGCCAAGCCATCAGCTGTGAATGGAAAATGTTGAGAATATGCAAATTGCCAAAGCAAAAACAAAAACTAATAATACCAAATTCTGCTAATAAATAACTTAGTAGTGTATGGGTGGAAGGGATGGGGTTTCATTCTGCGTAGCAGGTGCAAAATAATAAAATGAGTCGCAGGTGCATCAAATGACTCAATTATGCACAAGTACAGTGAAAGTTGCGCTTAACGAACAGGCAACAAATAATAACAATATATTTGAAACAGCAAGTAAAAGTCTTTTCGACTAGCAAATACCCTTTGATTCGAGCTAAATATATTTTGTTAAAATATTTAGTTATTTAATATTGTCAAATAATATTTAAGCCAATTCAAAGTGCGAGGCATCTGGGGGCTGGGCATACCCTACTCTCGCATGTTTGTTAAATTAATAGCGCACATAGTGCACTTAAGTTCGTATTGCTTTTGCTTGATTTAATTGCATCAATTATTGATACATCAATTTGATTGGTATTTTTGTAAGTGTTTTTATTTCCAATTGGATTCTAGTGAACTGTGTTTTTTCCATCGCACGCATCCCCATAAAAACAAACAGTGAAAGCAGAAAAGAAGGTAGAGCAAATGACAAATTCCAATTGAAGATTGGTTAACATTTTTCATTTTTGGCTGGCATTTTTTTTATTTTTTTGGGCGTCTGTTTTTGTTTCTGTTGATTGTTGTGTATTCTGTACACACACACACACACACACACACACGCATATATATGTATATCATATATGTATTTGTTGTTTGTTCTTTATACACTTTATTCACTTGCTGCTGCTTCTGCTCTTGTTTGTTTGTGTAATTAGTAAGCGGAAATTGTGTACGTGTGTGTGTGGGTGTGTGTGTGGGTGGTTTTGGGTGGTGTATGAAGCCAAAGTTAAGTTCGGCTGGTTTTCAGATTGGGTTTCTATTCCGTTTACATTTTGGTGAAGGTCAATCGGGCAAGCGGACTACTTGCTACTCGTTATTCTTTACTATTCACACGTTTTTTATTATTACCTTTTATTTTCACATTTTCACGGATATGTAAAATTGGATAGATTGTGTAAAACTCAAATTTATTTTATTTATTTAATAAAAAATGCGATTTAATAAATCGGCGCTATTTAAAGGCTTTTTATTAATCTTTTGTTTTCATCATATAAACCGTAGACGATTTTGAACCGAACCGGTTCGAACCCGCAACTAAAATATTTCACAAATCATGAAGCAAAGCAGAGTTTCTCTCCTTTCCAACGAAAACGTAGTTTACGAACCACACCCGAACTGAACTGAACCAGTGACAATTGATGGGTTTTCTACAAATTTGAATCCAACTTTCCACGACACGAGGAAAATCAATTTCTGTCCCGTAATGATTGATTTTTTTTTCAAAATTCTTTCATATATTTGATGCATGTGGTAAAATAAAGCGTATTTCCTATTGAAATTTTCTGTAAACTTTAATTGTTGGATCTTTTGTTAATTGTTGAAAATGTAAAGCGTAGAAATTCGTGGAAGACTCGCGGTAAAAATAATTACACACATATACATACAAGTATGTCCATGCATGCATATGTAAATGGCTTTTGCGTTTTTGCATTTTAAATTTCTAAAATTTTGCGTGCGTGCAACGCAAAATCGCATTCTTCTTTTGCAATAATTACACAAATTGCGCTCTCCCAATCTCGCTCTCTGTCTTTCGCTCGCACGCTCTCTTAATGTTGTGTGATCAAATAGTCAAAATAACAACAAAGCGCAACAAGCGGCAGCGACGTCAGCGTCAACGTAATGAAATGACAATAAAATTCAAATGACGTTTTCGCGTCTCTTGGTCTTCCTTCATCTTTGCTGCTGTTGTTGTTGTGCTCTGCTGCTGCCGCTGCTGTTATGCTAGCTGTTAATTTACAGCAACAACACACACAGATGCCAATTGAAGCGATGACGCCGACGTCAAAGCTTAAACGATGCGCTGCCGCCATTGTCAGTGTTGATAACACTAAATGACAAAGTGAACCTAACCAGTTCAATGCGCTTAACATTGCTCCAACATTGGTCAATGCTGCAGGGAGCTTTTCTTCCTTTTTTTCTTATTGTTTTGTGTGTGCGTCGCAGCGCTGCCAACTTCATTACAAACAACAAATAGCAAGAGGCGAAAAATCGTCAAATACATACACAGCGAAAACAACAAAAATATCAACGGCACTTCATTTAGCACGCACACACTTGTTACATAAATAACGGCGAAATGAGTGTGAGTAGCGCGCAAAAAATGAAAAGAAAACAAGACAAGACGAAAAAGAAGTCGTCGTCATGCTGAACCTGAGAAACGACGGCTGCTCAGCGTGCGCACACGCACACACACACGCACACAAGTGTGCCTGTGATCTAATAAGATTTTTGTTGAATTGGACTAAAACACACACACATAAATACATACCTCTTCAAAGTGGCGCGAACTGTCCGACTCGGGCCTAAAAAATGTTGTTGATTTTTATTTTTGTTGTTATTCTTTTTTCTCTTCTTCCTGCTGCTGCTCCTGTTGTTTTTGGTGCTGCCAAAGCGCGCGCGACGCAAGCTTTTCCAAAAAAAACCCAAATAACTTTTCACAATGCAAAAATAATACAAAAAAAAAAAAACAAATACTTTGGCAACAAAAAAAGATTTAAACACAGAAACTAAAGACAAAGATTGCTCGCTCTTTAATGCTCTCCCGCTCGTGCTTGCTCACTCACACGCTCGCCACTAGACGAAAAGCAGCACACACATGCACAATACGTAACGTGTGTGAGTGTGTGTCGACGACAACGACGAATTCACGACTTTTTGTATGCGTGTTTTTTTGTTTTTTTTTTTACTTTACTTAATATTTTTTTGTCACTTCACATGTATTCACAAGCAGATTCGCATTTTTTTTTTTTATTTATTTAGTATTAGTTATAGTACCAACACAATTGTAAATGTACATACGTATGTATGTATGTATGTACATCTGCTGCTTATTTTCTTATATTTTGTTTGCTGCTTATTTCTGTTGTTGATTTGATTTCGCCCACAATTTGCTCAACTTTTGGCATATATTTTTTCGCACTTGCTTTGCACCACTGCGACAGTTGTTGTTGTTGATACTGCTGCCACTTTACTGCACGCGTAATTCGTAAGTTAGAACATAAAAAAAAACAACAAAAAATAAGACAACAAAAAATTACCCAACACTAGTGCAACAACAGCTGTTCACACCAGTTTGTTTTTGTGTTAGCTCGAAACGACTCCTCTAGCTCAAATCTAAATTGTGTGTCAATTTATTTGTTGAGCTCTTTTGCTTGACGAAGCAAAAGCAAGAAGAAACAACCGTCTCCGTCAAAGAAGAGCGTAAAAATGAACAACAAAAATGTGAGAGCAACTGCTTTCGATACTTATCGCTGCACTAGCGATGCCAAGCAATCGGCTAGCGATTGGCGCCGATAATGCTACAATCAGTGCTGTTGCCGGATTAAGCACTGCACACAGCGTTGCATTCATATTAACGCGCGCGAATAATTCAATTTGAAATTGAAACGAATCGAATTTGTAAGCTTTAAAAAAAAACATTTATTCGTAGCGCATGAAAAAAAAATTATTTATATGCATGATTGTGCAGCGATGAGCGTTGTATATAAAATGAATTTCGCGAAACAGGTACTCTATTAATAAAAGCCATAGTGACCATGATGATACGGATAGAAGCCATGATGACCGCCATAATAGGGCGCAGCATGATGCACATACTCATAGCCGCCGTAGTAGGGACTGGCAAAGCCATAGCCGCCATAATGAGCATGTCCATGCCCATAGCCGCCATAGCCATGGCCATAATGACCATACCCGAGTCCATAGATGCCGCGCTTCTCTGTCTTCTTCTCGTCGACGGCGGCGTCCAGCTCAGCGGCTGCAGCGGGCTCAGCAATGGCCGCCAGGCAGTTGACCAGGCACATGGCCAGAATAATGAACAAGCACTGCAAAAGTTAAGCGGCAATTAGTCCTGTTTTTATCCTATTACTGCTGCTGCTGCTGTTGCTGCTAATCCTTCTTACCAAGTATTTCATGTTGATGCTGCTGCTGTTTTATTTTGCTTTTGAGTCTTCTGCGGATGCTGCTGCTGCTGCTGCTGCTGTTTAGCTGCTGGCACAAGTTGATTTGTTGATTGTTGGCAAGCAACGCAGCGTTTTTATAGTTGTGCTACAGTTTGCAATTATGCAAAATAAAAAAAAATAAAGAAAAGTAATAATAATACAAAGAAAAAACAATAATAACAATAACAAAAAGCCCAAGCAGCAGCAGCAGCAGCAGCAGCAGCGATTGTTGCAGTTGCCGCATTGAATGCATGACGGCGCTGGGCGCTCAGTATCCAAATACAGTGAAAGCTGGACTCAACAAACAGCTGTCCTGAACCCTTTTGCAACTTTTCTAGCAGTAAACATTTTTACAGAATTTCACTAAAAAAAAGTAATATTTTCTGCAAAGTGTAAACAACTACATATATACCCTACAAGATATATCAGATGTACGGCGTATTTTCGAGTGCAAGCTCTACAAATTTCTACAAATTAACATTTCTATTGAAATGAACATTCTCTAAGAACTTTATACCTTAATCAAGTGCAGTTCCCAGAATTAACATGTAACCAATACTCAGAGTAAAATACGCAAGAATTTTGTACGCAAGTCAAGTTCACATTAAGAAGAATAACCAAGAATTTTGTACTTAAATCAAGTACACACAGAGTACAAAATCTGAGAATCTTGTGCACTCAATTAACAAGAATTTTAATATAAGAAATTATAATTCAAAATTAAAATCAAATTAAAATTCAAAATTTCAACATTTAAGTTAAGAGTTCAATTTATGTTTTTACATTTTTTTGTTATTTAAAAAGACGTTACTTTAACTTTTATTAAGAAAATTTAACAAGCACACAATTTTTTCAAAATAATATTGTTATTTTGTAAACCTTTTTGGACTCTTTTAAGTTGCAAACGAGCAGCGCCTAGTCGGTTACACCCGACTGCAATATTGTTAATTGTTTACCTTTTTGTTTAAGTTATTTTTCGAGAATTTCTTGTTCTTTTCTATGAAATTACAAATTCGTCCGTTCAAGGCAGTGTGCACTGTATTGTCTGTAGCGCATCGTCGGCCCGCCGCAAAAAGGTTAGCCAAAGCTTGCGGCAGAGCCAGAGCTAAGCGGCCGCTGCCGCTTTGGGCCAAGTGGGCGTTGCAAATAACGTTTTGCCCGCCAGTTTAGAACGCTTGCGAAAAAAACAAAAAAAAATAAAAAAAATAAAAATTAAAAAATGATTATTGGGCAATTGATAAGCCGGAAGCTGATTAAAACTGTGACTGCCACAAGTTCCACATGCGGTGACACAGTTAATGCGTTCCACAGCAGCAGCAGCAGCAACAGCAGCAGCATCAGTTGCCAACTATTGAGTGTCGCTTTCACTTGCAATGCGATACATTTGCTGCTGCAACTTGCGACACGCCACATGCAACATGTGCAACATGTTGACAAACTGCCAATATGGTTTACAATCACCCCACCAGAAGATGGGGGGAGATGGGGTGGCGGGAGCGTGTCGGGGCGCGGCCTCCTGGCGGCAAGTCAAATGCCAGAAACCCCGTGGGAAAAGCGATTCTCAATTGCAGAAATTGTTTGATAAACAATCGCAAATTTGCCGCATTTGAATTTGGCTGAGTTTTTAATTAAGTCAGCAGCAACCAATTACAACAAAGCATCAGAAAACAGTTAGCAAGCCAAGCACGACTCGCAGATACCAAACGAAAAAAATGCCAGAACCTCACGGTCGGGTATAACCGACTGCGCTATACCCATGCACAACTTAACAACAGCTTAAGACAGTGGAAAGCCACATTTATTATGATTAGTTTGCAAAAATATCGATTTTTTTTTGTTTTTTGAGTGGCGCAAATGGGCGTGGCCGAAATTTACGACTCGATCTTAAGATGAGGTCATCAGAAAAGTGTCTGTCAAATTTGGTAACTTCAGCTCTAAAATTGTGGCATATATAGATTTTTACCAAATTGCCACGCCTCCAGAGGGCGTAATCAAAAAATTGGTTGTGCGATTTTTAGGCGAGGTCTGCAGGAATCTGTCTAAAAAAAAGCGTATATATCTAGCTTAAAAACAGAGGAAGATATATCGATTTTAAGGAAATGCCACGCCCCCGTGGGCGTAGTCATAACATTTTAACACGCAGTTTTGAGAGTTTTTAGCGTTTAGATAGATAGACATCGTCTCTAATTTGTAGTCTAAAATCTTAACAAACCTCGATTGCCCTGCACACTTACAGGGTATCTGGCAAGTTCGCGTTGCCCGCGGCTATAAAACGATTTTCAAGCAGATTTGCAAATGCAATAAGGAAAAATATGAAAAAAAAATAAAAGATAATACGAAGAAAAAAATGAATTTCTTATCGAAATAATCCGAACTGCACGACTTCAGTTAATAGAGGGTAAACGGGGGGGTGGGGAGGGGGTCAGCGACAGAGTATAAAGGAAGGACGACCTTGACCGCATCAAATGCAATGGCTGGAGACCCAGTGGGAGGCAGTGAGAGAGCCCAGGTGGGAGCCGCTGCATTATATTGCTTAGTCCCATTCATCAGACAAAAGCAACAACAACAATTAA
>SCDT01002409.1:0-13880 GCA_004143765.1 Drosophila melanica | reverse complement strand
CACACTCCGCCAACGTAATGACATGCGAGCTGTCTTTAATTGAAATTGAAACTGAAATAACGCAGTTAGTTAGTTATGACAGACTAAAAATACCGAATGCCAGCGCCTCGATAAACTGATGGACAACAGCTTTCATCGCATTGACCTGTTGGCCAAATGCGTGGCCCAGCTTAGTTGCAGTTTGCGTATTAGCAGCAACGCAAGTCAACAGCAAAGCAGTAAACCGCCGCAAACCGCATTTGGCGTACTGGCTAATCTCGAACCGGAGGCACACGTAAACAGCGTGATAAGCGTGGACCGATCTGTGCTGAGCAAATCCGAGTTGAAGGCACAATCAATTGTTTAAAGCGGGGACACTGATTGAGTTATTTTATGCATGCATATTGATAAGCGATCTATCAGTGAATATATATACATATATATCAATACATAGTCCGGCACATAATAATATTATTTCTGTGCTAACTGATGTATGTTGTTTTTTTTTTGTTGGTTTGTACGTGACCGAGCAAATCAAACTCAAAATCTAACGGCCTAGCCGGACTTGAACGGGGGCCGCCGTTGCATTCGAGTCGCGAAATGACAGGTTTCAGTTTCAGTTCAGTTTTGTCCGGCAAAGCGCAACAAATGCGTTAGCTAGCTAGCGTCCAGATCGCAAGGCTTCTAACCGTAAAGTGAAAGGCGGCAGTGCAGCAAGGTCGCCACAGTTCTCCCCCCCCAAAAAAAAAACTCAATCAACTCGATCAGCAGCAAACAGATTTGTGCCAGTCGCAACCGAAGCTTCATCCAATCGAATCGAATCATGAAGATCCTTATGCGCGCGGACACGCATGTGTCCTTCACGGTGCCCTATGAGGAGCCNGCCAGTCGCAACCGAAGCTTCATCCAATCGAATCGAATCATGAAGATCCTTATGCGCGCGGACACGCATGTGTCCTTCACGGTGCCCTATGAGGAGCCCAAGGCCAAGTGCACCTACTCTCAGGTAGCGCCCCCAAAAACGATCACCCAAACTTAACATGCATTTTAAATCGCAACACTGATCAATTAACAATTATTTGTAACAATTATTCTTTTTTTTCGTTGCAGGTGCTCTTGCAGGTGCTCGCTGCGCTGAGCGTCTCCCTGGGCTCCCTGGTCGTGGGCTTTGCCAGTGCGTACACCTCGCCCGCTTTGGTCTCCATGACCGATACCAATCTGACATCCTTTGTGGTGACCCCCCAAGCGGTAAGTGTTAACTAAAACTAGAGTTAACTGAGTCTTAAATAGAATGTGCTTTGGGCAAATTCCAATAGGAATATTCCGATATTACAAATAATAGCAAAAACACACGTATTTAAAAATAACAACAACAACAACAAAAACTAAATGCTTTTCGGAAATACCTAAGGAACATGTAATACTAATATAAAGGCAGATGGGATAGAAAACTTATATATCACAATATTATCAAAATTGGCAAATTTAGATGCAACGATAAATGTTAATAATTTAAAACAGGTGTAATCGACTGCGGCATACTTAAAACACTCGAAAATGAAGCTCGTAATTAATTATTTTAGAAAATGATTGATTTTTATAGAAAGTGATCATTTGAAAAAATAGAAAAAATATCTGTAAAATTAGCTGATTCTAGTTTTAAAAGTGGAAAATACGCAAATATATAAAATTGTCTTTTTTTCTAAATTATTGATTTTTTATGATCTGAAAACCAGATAAATTTGCTGACAAGAAGAAATTGTGGGAGACTGATTGAATAATTGAATGAAGAATTTTTGTAATTTTTGACGATCTGAAAACCAGAAAAATTTCTGCAAAATTTGCTGACTCTAGTTCTAAGTGGGTAATATATATATATATATATTTTAATTTCCATTTAAATACCCCATCTAAAATGTTAAAATTCCAATCACTTTGCAGGCATCCTGGGTGGGTGGCATCATGCCATTGGCTGGTCTCGCCGGCGGCATTGCTGGCGGTCCGTTCATTGAGTATCTGGGCAGGCGCAACACGATCCTGGCGACGGCGGTGCCGTTCATCGTCTCCTGGCTGCTGATCGCCTGCGCCGTCAACGTGGTGATGGTCCTCTGCGGCCGCTTTCTGGCTGGCTTCTGTGTGGGCATCGCGTCGCTGTCGCTGCCCGTTTACCTCGGCGAGACGGTGCAGCCGGAGGTGCGCGGCACATTGGGTCTGCTGCCAACGGCGTTTGGCAACATTGGCATACTGCTCTGCTTTGTGGCCGGCACCTATATGGACTGGTCGATGCTGGCGTTCTTGGGCGCCGCGCTGCCCGTTCCGTTTCTACTGTTGATGTTCCTTATACCGGAGACGCCGCGCTGGTTCGTGAGCCGCGGACGGGAGGAGCGTGCTCGCAAGGCGCTGGTCTGGCTGCGCGGCAAGGAGGCCGATGTGGAGCCGGAGCTGAAGGGTCTGATGCGCTCGCAGGCGGACGCCGACAGGCAGGCGACACAGAACACAATGCTGGAGCTGCTCAAGCGCAGCAACCTGAAGCCGCTGTCCATCTCGCTGGGCCTGATGTTCTTCCAGCAGCTGAGCGGCATCAATGCGGTCATCTTCTACACCGTGCAAATCTTCCACGACGCCGGCTCCACCATCGATGGCAACCTGTGCACCATCATTGTGGGCATTGTCAACTTTATGGCCACCTTCATAGCCACACTGCTGATCGATCGCGCCGGACGCAAGGTAAACTCCCTGTGCGATATTCCAAAAGTACTCCTCTAATCTTGGCATCCTTTTAGATTCTGCTATATGTGTCCAATGTGGCGATGGTGTTGACGCTGTTCGTGCTGGGCGGATTCTTCTATTGCAAGTCCATCGGCATGGACACCTCCAATGTGGGCTGGTTGCCGTTGAGTTGCTTTGTGGTTTACATTCTCGGTTTCTCGCTGGGCTTCGGACCCATTCCCTGGCTGATGATGGGCGAGATTCTGCCCGCCAAGATACGCGGCTCAGCGGCTTCTGTGGCCACCGCCTTCAATTGGTCCTGCACCTTTGTGGTGACCAAGTCGTTCCAAGACATGATAGGTAATTCACGCACACACACACACATACTCTTTTGATCCGTTATTAATTTTGTTTATTTTTTCGCAGATTTTATGGGTGCACACGGCGCCTTTTGGATGTTCGGCTCCATTTGCTTTATTGGCCTGTTCTTTGTGATATTCTATGTGCCAGAGACGCAGGGCAAGACGCTGGAGGATATTGAGCGCAAGATGATGGGACGCGTGCGTCGCATGTCCTCGGTGGCGAACATTAAGCCCTTGTCCTTCAACATGTAATCCGTTATCGAACACGGCAACCCGCCCCTTCCACCCTAAGCAGAAGGATCTTGAAGCGATCAAACCAAATATTAGTCTAGTGCCTTAGTGCTTAAGCTGTACAACTTTAATGAGACCGATGACATTATCGATCTGCCGATATGCTATCGGTATCGATATCGAATATTAGAGCTATAACTTTATCACATGTGCTTCGAGAGAGCGTGTTTTTTTTTTTGTTTTTAGCAAAAAAAAGAAAGAAAAAGATTTCCTTTATTTCTCTGTAATTATTGTTATTATTATTATGGTTATTATTATTTATATCGCTAAGTCGCGTAGTTTTATGATTGTGTAATTGTGATGAAGTGAAGTCTTGAATTAATCTCTGTAGACAAATGACATATTTAGTTGATAAGGACACCACGATTGAAAGAGAGAGAGAGAGACAACGTTAACTATCTCTCAATCATGCAAAACTAACCAACTGGCTGCTACCTTCCCCGCCACAGAAGAGATCAATTTAATTGGCTATTCGAATAGAAACCACATGTAAAAATATGAATCTGTATATGTAAATGATTATTGTAAATTATTTTAATGAATACACAACTAATGAAATACAATTTCTTTTAATCGCTCTGGCGGAAAACCTCAAATCGATAACATCAGTTTGTAAAAGCCGTAAAATATTTGCATGCAACCTTCAAAATGCAACTTAAAGTTTCACAATGTCAATGCAAATACGTGAGCAATTTATTTTATTGATTTCCAAATCCACTCTAGACTAGATGTATATATACATATGTCTATATATATATATTTACTATTACTATTTGCTATATACAGTAGCAACTGCAAAAAGTAATCAGTTTGTAGATACAATTCTATTTTCAGTATTGCTATTTGCATCATTTTCTACAAACACAAGAACACAAAATCAGAGATAGCCAACGGAACTGTTCGTTTCTGGGCCTTATCGCCAGTGTGTTACGTTAACCAAATCAAACCATAACTATAAAAATGGCGATGCATTTATTGGATGAATGCACTGATTATTCATGAATACAAAACAAAACATTTTGCACATGTAAAGGTTTTTAAAAATAAATTATTAAACGACAAAGACTAATTGTAAAACGCAAATTCTTTATTTATGTACTTTTTTAGGGAAAAACAAAAGTTTTCCAATATGCGTAATACGTAGAAGCAAAACTCTTTCTGGAACGTAAAATCAGCAATATTTTTAATTGTAATTCAATGCAATAAAAAATGTTCAAACTTTTATTTTGGTTGATCCAATCAAGAGAGGTTTCACTGTATAAATTCTGTGCAATATGATGAGTCGAGTCAATTTATGGTTTGTGCATCCAATATATATTATATAATATAATATTTTTTTATTTCAGACATTTCAGTTGTGTGTCGGAGTCAATCGGATCGCATCACTATCTTATATATGTAACTTCCACGAAAACAATGCATCAAAAACTAAGATTTTTTTATAAAAAAATGCATCGATTTTGAATGTAGAATCGATCTAAGTAAAAAATTATGACCAGAATGCCATCCAACATGAAAATCGGTTCAGTTTTGACAAATTTATGCGTGCTTCAAATATAGACCCTATGGGTACAAAAGCTGTAAAAGTCAAAATTTTTCTCAATTTTGGCATAATTTTCGACCAAAAATTTGACCCCCTCAGAATCAAGTTAAAAGTGGGTTTTTATACTTTTTATGGACAACAAAACCGATTAAAAACGCAAACTCACAATTTTAAATTTTGAAAAAAAATTTTTTTGAAAAAGAGTAAGGGGGGAGTACATGATTTTTTCCAAAAATATGAAAAAAAAATCTTTTTTTTAAATGCATGGATTTTAAATGTAGAACCAATCTAAATGAAAAATCATGAATAGAATTCCATCAAACATGAAAATCGGTTCAGTATTAACAAATTTATGGGTGTTTCAAATATGTGTCCTATGGGTCCGAGAGCTTTACATGTCCAAATTTTTCTCCATTTTGGCATGATTTTTGACCAAAAATTTGACCCCCTCAGAATCAACTTAAATGTTGTTTTTTATATTATTTTTTGCCAGAAAAATCGATTTAAAACGCAAACTCGCAGTTTTAAACTTAAAAATATTTTTTTTTTCGAAAATACATAAGGGTCCCCCCTTATGTGATTTCTACCAAAAAAAAAAAAAAATTTTTTTCAAAAACGCATTGATTTTATGTTTAATCAATGGTATTGAAAAATCTTGACCAGAATGCTATCAAACATGAAAATCTGTTCAGTTTTAACAAATTTATGGCTGTATGAAATTTGAGACATAATACTGATATTTTTGGACATGATGATGATTCTTGACAGAAAATTGGATTCCCTCAGAATCGAAAATATAGAAGAAATGATAATAATTGAATAAGCGAATAGATTAAAACATATTGAATACAAGTGAAAGTGTCTCTGGCTCTTAAAATAATAAGTAATACGCCTTACAAATTTGACGTTTTTGCAGATTTTTAACGATTGTAGGAAAAAGGTTTTATGCATATGTATGTAATAGGCAGGAGGAAGCATTTGCGACCCTAAAAGTATATATGTTCGTGATCAGGACGACGAGCTGTCATAAGTTTAGTTTAGAAGAGAGCGCGATACTAAACTCACGAGGTATCAAACCCACTGAGAATTTGAGAACGGCTTGATAGAAGGTTGTAAAACCGGAATATTTCAACAATGTCAATGACACGTTTGGAACCTCGTTATTAGAGCAAATACTAACAAGCCAAATAAAAAATGGTTAAGTTTGTAAAGCGGTTACAATTGTTCAGTGTTAAGGAAGATCACTACAGTCAAAATTGTGTATTATATCCCTAAGCAATCCCGATTTGGTTTATTTTATCACCGCAAATCGAAAGAAACCAAAGCAAGTCGATTGTATGTCGTGTTTGTTAACACTAGCGCAGCATACTTGGTTTTGTATTAATTGTATCCCTTATAGTATTTGGTAAACAAGGGCGATCGCTAAAATGCATCTAGTAGATCAGCACAAGTACAGCACAAATAAGAAGTCTTGAATAGCGGACTCACCCATTACTTGAACGCGGCAAATGGCGCATATATCGCATTCCACGTCCCAGCTCCACATTGCCACAGCGTTCCATTTTTTGAGTGTGAACATTTTCTCCGGCTTGCTATCGTCCGATGGCCTGTTGTCCAGTGAGTTTTCGCCGTCGTCTGCCATTATTTAAACACAATTTAAATTAAATATTGTTAAGTTGTTATTAACTGTGAAAAGTGAATGCCGTTCTTCTTCTTCGACAACTACAACTAACAGCTGATTGGACAATGCACCGCTAGTTCCACACCATCCACCACACGCACACCCTGTTATGTGTGGTATTTGTGAGTAACAGGGTGTTTATCAAACTGGCGCGCAAATCAAATAGGTTGTTGTATAAAAGGTGACTGCTGTGCCACGCTGAATTTAAATGCTTAAAGTGTGTAGTTGCTTATTTTAATGATGCCGCTCTCTTAGACATTACAATTGTATGTTAATTGCAATTTCGATTGTTCGCAATCAGATTGTGGCATTACGAAATACAGCAATTTAGCATTAACTATGCGATACATAAATGTTACCATTTGGCCAAAAACGAGGCCATTATGTACTTGAGTCTCGTACTCTCTGTCTTTTGTTGGGTTTCAACAGTTTCCACTTTGCGCGCCTCTCCAACTGCCTTCGCTCAGAAGCCAATAAAAATTAAGCAGCGCGTCAAATTTGTTGGCAACAGCGTTTGCAGAAGCGATCCGATATGTGTATATACATATATGCATATATGTATATATGCACCATTCGACATTTTTGAACGCCTTATGACTAAATAGTTGAAAGAAAAGTTGCGAAAATTTGCGATTGCCAAAGATATTACTAAAACCAAAAAAAAAAATTGTTTAAATTTGAACATATTTGTTGTGTATGTATGTGTGTGTGTGTGCATGAGTGTGGCTACTTCCTGTAATTAGTTTTAGGCTGTGATGCAATCGCAAATCGCGCCTTGCATAACGAACTGGCCAAGAATACACAACAACAACAACAACAACAACAACTGTTAACTGGTTTTCATCAGTTTTGATTTTCATTTCAATTTGGCCGACAGCACGAAAGTGTTACGTTGCTTTTGGACCATGGTCTGTGGATCGCCAGTTGCTTTTCACTTTCACTTCCATGGCCAGCCCCCCATCACCCTCCCCCCTTTCTGATCCGCCTTGTTCCGCTCAATTAATGCAATTCGCGTTGTTTTCTCAGTTTCTTTAGCTTATAATTTAAATAAAAACTCATAATCGTACAGCTAAAACAATGATACAATAAAAGTATAACACATTTGGCTTAAAACGTATGCGAAATCCGCGAGTTGTTTGCGGAAATCGCAAGATCTCGTTGCCAAGTAGCTAGTTAGTTTGTCCTCTTACTGCTACTTGTTGTTGTTGTTCTTCTTCTCCTCCTCCTCCTCCTTCTGCTCTGACTCCCCTCCTCCTTGTGTTTATCACCCGTTCAACGTCCAGCTCAACGTTGCTTCGTGGATCCAACAAAGACGCTCTGCTCGTGTCCTTGTGTTCTCTCACATTGTCTTCATCTCGTTCTTGTTCTTGTTCTTGTTGGTCTCTTCTATCTATCGATGTTCCTTTTTTCCTTGTGCTCGCGTTCTGTGCTGGCCAGCATCCTTAGTAGTGGCCGTGGTAGCCGTGGTGCTCCTCATGCTGATGTTCGTGATGCTTAAAGATCGGCACCTCGACGTGATATTTCTGGGGAACGGGAATTTCCTTGTGAATGGGCACCTTCACCTCCGAGTAGACTGGAATCGGCTTCTCGATGGGCACCTTAACCTCATACGGTACCGGTTTCTCTACGGTGTAGGGCACCTTCTTCTCGACAGTGTAGGGCTGTGGTACTGGTACCTTCACGTGCACTGGATATGGTTTCTCAACCTGCGAGATAAATGCATATTTTAGTTGCTGTTCCGATGGAGTTCAAGCACTCTCTGATGGCGGTTCGAACTTACCTCAACCTTGTAGGGCTTGTCAACGGGCACCTTAACCTCGTAGGGCACCTTCTTCTCGACAACGACCGTGTACGGTTTCTCGACCTCAACATCGTAGGGTTTCTCGACCTCGACGGGGTAGGGCTTCTCAACCTCTACTTTCACCTCGTACGGCACCTTCTTGATGACTTCGTAGGGCTTGGGTACTGGCACTTCCACTTTCACCTCATGTGGCACCTTCTTGATCACTTCGTAGGGCTGTGGCACCGGCACCTTCACCTCGTAGGGGATTTTCTTGATGACCTCATAGGGCTCTGGCACATGGACTTTCACCTCGTACGGCTTGTCGACGGGGTATTTCACCTCGTAGGGCACTTTCTTTTCGACAATGTACGGCTTGGGCACGTGCACGGGCACCTTGACGTATTCCTTGACATGCACCGGATATTTCTTCTCCACGATGTATGGCTGTGGCACATCCACTTTAACCTCGTAGGGGATCTGGCCAGGCGATAGCAAATAAAGTAATTAGATGTTTCAACCCCTTTGCTAAGGGTGGCTGCTCACTCACCTTCTTCTCAACCGTGTAGGGCACATGCTTGGTCACTGTGTACGGAACGGGCACCTTCTTCTCGATGGTCACTGTCTTGATGTGTTCGTGATGGTGATGATAGTCGCCCAGATGGAGGCCACGCTTCTCCACATTCTTGCCATCCTCGGCCGGGGCGGCCGCCTGCTCCTCAGCCTTCTCGATGGCCGCACAATGGGCCATTGCCACGCACACGGCGAGACAAGGAAAAACGAACTGCAAAAGGATAAACGGAAGTTGGCGCACATTTAGCATAGTTCTCTCGATTGCAGCAAGCTAATCCTCGCTTGGTATCACATCACTGATGCACTGGTGTCACATGCAGAAACACGGGGAACACGGAAACTTTACCATTCGCATTGTTGAGCTGTTGCTTTGACGTCTCACGAGGAAAACGATTACTCCACAATAAACTGTGTTATACCAATAACGAGATCCAAGCTGGTACTGATTCGCTGACTCGCTGCACTCAGCTTATATACACCGAAAAATTGGTCTATCGCAACGCAATTCACCAAGCGAACCGCCCACACCCCGCTACCCGCTGCCCGCCGCCTGCTACCCGTCATCTGGCTACCCAAGCGACAACAACTTCAGGCACATTCGCAACACGATTGTTGTTGTTGTTGGTGTGGATTTGGCTTAGTAATGAAATGTTGGGGAACGGCATTATATGAACAACTCGTTTCTCATGTCGATGTGGAAGCAGCAACGGGATGGCAACTGCAGGAGCCATGCATGATGTACTATTACAACCAGGTAATCGGGTCGTTATCCTATAACAATAGCTAGGAAACTGTTACAAACGACCCAAATACAGATACAGATACATTTACAGATACAGATACATTTGCATCTTGAGCGGCAGCTTTGATTTTATGACTCGCAATTAAAAGAGGGGAATACATATTCATATAAATCTCACATTACACGCCTTATATAATGCAAAAATCAAGCATTGACATCGTTGTTCCGTTTCCATTCGATACTATCGCAGACATATCAATAGGCACACTTTGCCATCAAATTCACGCGAACAATATTGTTGCGGATTATGTAAATCGGCGGCGATTGCATTTGTGCCATTGTTGTAAATAAACTGTGTGGTAAGTGGCAAAAACAATGAGAAGGTTAAACCCCAACGCATTCGACATTTGATAGCCCTGCGCAGAGCCATGGATCGAATCAGTGCATTCATCCCACTTAACGATCATCATTCATGGGGCTTTGTCAGCGGCAACAATGTAACTCATTTTGGGCGTTAGCCGAAGCTTTAAGTGACATTGGGGCTTTAGGCTGTCCGCTAGTGTTGGGCACGTGACTGATTTAGTATGTGGCACGAACACGCACGACGTGCCTAGTAAGAAATCGGATGTGTAAAAGGGGTGAAATAAAAAATGATCTTCGAAGCATGAAATTCATTCTTAAATTTAAACAAAAATCTAGGAATTATTTACTTATATGCCAAAGAAAATTCAAAATTGTTAATTTCAATTATTTATCAAAAACTCATAAATTAAATCATTTTATATATCCTATAATTTTTCTGAATATTGTATACAAACAATATTTTCATTAATGCAATTATCGGGTAATTTCCTATAAAATACAACGAATATATTAGGCAGTGTTCCATATACAAATGTCGTGCGTGTCGTGTCGTGTTTCGTGCTCGTGATGATGTCGTGTTAGCCACCACGTGTCCACCTCTTCGAGCGCTATAAATTGTGACCAATAGTCAATGCAGTTAATGCTTCACCCCACATTTTGGCTAACGATTTGGCTGCCACATTTCGCTGAAATTGGCCAAAAATTTCGACTCGCTGTGGCATGATCGTGATTACAGCCTGTAGGAGCTAACAGCGTGACTGTACCTACGAATATATATGTATATGTGAGTGTGTGCTTTTGCTTTATTTTGTGCAATCAAAGTCATTAAATTGAAAAAAAAAACATAGCAATAGTTGGCTATTTAAAAGCCAACGTGCAGTTGCCTTAACTACTTAGTGTGTGTTTAAAACTAAAACAAAACCGAAATTAAACATACACATATGCACACACACACACATGCACACACACACATGCCATGCATTAAACAACAATAAAACATAAAACATTTTCCTAGCGAACTGTACAATTTTTCGAAACCCGCCACAGACGCGGAAGACAGTCTTCAAAAGACGAAGAGACCGAAACGGTCGGTGTAGACGGGGTATACGAAACAGCAGCAGCAGCGGCAGCGGCAGCAACTTAAAAAAAAAAAGCATTTACATGCCTATTCTATTTCATAATCGAGCCAAGCGCCGTATTTCGCGCACTAATTGCCCATTATTGCGTTCATAATTATGAATTAGAGCCACTAATTCGTAATTACAATTCTCGCAGTGTAACTACATGAAACAATTAACAAGCTGATTTTAGCTTAAACAAGCCAACACACACACACACGCAAACACACAAATTTATCAGCCCACCTGCATAGGCATTAGCTGGTCAATGACCTTCATTACATTGTTGTGCATTGTGAACGCCTCTCTCTTCCCTTTGGAATAGCCGCTGTTAGATGTTTTATCTCGAAAAGAAGGGCCTCGTTGGACCTTGACCCAGTAATTAGTTTTCCCATTTCACAATAATTTCTGCAACTAAATTTGGTAAAGAGATTGTTTAGCCCTTTGGTTTAATTATATTGCCAGTTAAAAGCCAGTTTATCGGATTTTGTTCAGTTCGAAAATTCAAAACTATCAGTAAATCAATCATAAACAACAGTAAGCCTGACAAAGAGATTTTGTGACAAGTCCTTGAATGCTGGTCAAAATTTACATATGTATGTCTTTTTAAACGTTGCGATTAACATTGACTTAAAATTACAATCAAATATCATCACACGGCTACTTTGCTTAAAACATTTTTAATTTCGTGTATGTGTGCAACAGGTAATTTCTCGCTTTAATTTAAATCGAATACTCGCATGATTTATTACAGAATCGGTTAACTGGAAATGAAAGAGAAAACAGTAAATGCATTTACAGACGCGCAACTTACTATCACAATTATATATTAATTATAATAAAAGTTGAAGAGCAAGTTTTGTATGTGTTTCCTCATAAAGAAATGTCGTATACCGAAATGGGTCAACATATTATTTCTTGCGAGCAATTTAAATTGTGGCGCGCTATAAACGTCGCACAAGTGTGACCGCTTTTGATTATTTAACAATTTTCCTTATGCAGCACTGTTTTTTATTTTTTATTTTACAGCACTGTTGTAAGCGCTGCCGTTCGCTGCTGTCATTTTATACGCAAGTCATTTTGGCATCAAAGTCATTCCGGCATTTGGAAATTGGTTTGTTTGTCGTAGCTTAGACCGTCTCGAAGAATAAGTAAGTAAGCCGTCCTTTATCATTCTGTTAGACATTTGCAAAACCACATTTGACAACAATCTCTTCGACTTGCAGCCAGTATACAATCATGTTTCTAACACGCTCCGAGTACGACCGCGGTGTAAACACCTTCTCACCTGAGGGCCGCCTCTTTCAAGTCGAGTATGCCATCGAGGCCATCAAATTGGGCTCCACTGCCATCGGCATTTGCACAAACGACAGTAAGCATTGAGGAGAGGTTGCGATCACAATCGAATTTAATTAATGTCCATGATCATCTTTTTTCAGGCGTTGTCTTGGCCGTGGAAAAGCGCATCACTTCGCCAATGATGGTGCCAAAGACCGTTGAGAAGATTGTCAAAGTGGACGAGCACATTGGCTGCGCTACTTCTGGTCTGATGGCTGATGCGCGCACATTAATAGAGCGTGCGCGTGTTGAGTGCCAGAATCACTGGTTCGTCTACAACGAGTCCATGACCGTTGAGTCGTGCGCCCAGGCCGTCTCCACGTTGGCCATACAGTTCGGTGATAGCGGCGACGGCGATGGCGCTGCAGCCATGAGCCGACCCTTCGGTGTGGCCATCCTCTTTGCCGGCATCGAGAATGGCAAGCCGCAACTTTGGCACATGGATCCCTCCGGCACCTACATTCGCTACTGCGCCAAGGCGATCGGCTCTGGCAGCGAGGGCGCCCAACAGAACTTGCAGGACAAATACACCGCGGAGATGACGGAGAACGATGCCATCGATTTGTGCTTAAACACGCTCAAGCAGGTCATGGAGGAGAAGCTCAACGAGACCAATGTCGAGCTGATGACCATGACAACGACAAGAAAAGAGTTCACCATGTTGCCCGAAGACGAGGTGAAGAAACGCATCGCCGATCTGGTCTGAACGAATCACAACTACAACTACATTTTCTTACACAAGCAACATTTTGGTTATTTGAAACTATATGTGAATAAAGGGATTATAAATCGATCTGCTTAGAAATTAACATGAAAAAAACTTTTCAAATTGCGGGAATATCCACAAATATGAATATTGAATATTAGGAACAATCCTAATTTTTAATTGAAAGGGTTTCATACTTGCCTTATCAACCATTCCAAAATAAATAGAAGGATTTCGCAGTAGAACAAGGTTACGCGATCGGAATCTAAGCTATATCTTTGGGCTAACAAATTAATATAATAGACGAATATCTGTTTATTTTTTTTTATATACAGTTGACTTTATTTATACGTATTGATTTATTTATTGTATACTAACTAAAATATTTTGGGGTCCCTTGGTGACTCGGTGACCCCTACAATGCACGATTTTTTTTAATTGGATGTATTTGTGTATTTGTATATTTATGCATTTACTTATTACTGTATGCTAGACATGAACTGTTGAGCAAATCAAACAGCTTCGATTAACTTGGTTAATCTCATTATAAAGGCAAATCATAAAGAATTTTCATTAATATTCTTTTCTAATGTTTATCTACAACAATTTTGTTTTCGTTGCACAGACTTTGTTTTTGTGTAATACAAAAGGTTTAAATGGAACCAAAAAAGTATCGCATATGCATTAATCTAAAT
>SCDT01002408.1:0-13022 GCA_004143765.1 Drosophila melanica | reverse complement strand
CAGGGGGCGCAGGGGGGGGGGCGGACGGGCAGTCAGTAAACGAGGGGGCATCGTCCCGTGCAACTTTGACTGCACTTTCAATTAGCATAAGCGTTAAGTCAGGCAATAAGAACTTGTTAATTGCGGCAATGGCGATATGGCCAAACATTTCCGACTAAGGCCATTATAAGTGGCATGTTAACGAGCAAATGATGCCCACATGCGCCCACCTAGCTACGGGTATTCATCGGTATTCAAATATGTGCACATAAATATATACATATATTCACATTTATTAGCAGCGGAATGCAACGTGCCGGCAAACAAGGAAATCGAATAAAAACTAAACTAAAACCGCAAAATTGGAAGAGTTTGAAATCGATTTATGTGAAACGGAGAACACGTCACAGCAAACACGAAAAATGAAACAAAAAAAAAAACTATGATAGAAACTGCTAAATTAGTGCGAACCATTTGCATTGATTTAGTTAATTCATGTTTGAATGTTTATTTGATTTGCCGCAACAGAATTAGCATACGCACTGGCAACCTGATCGAAAGCTTTGGCTGCTCAGGCGCTAGGCTAAGGCTAAGACGTTAAGGCCTTTGAATGTTGGCTTGCGGCTCAACTGGGGCTTGGCAGGTGCCCACCTGCCTAACTGCCTAGCAGCTAAACTGCCCGCCTGCAGCACCTGTTGCGATGCGACAGTGGCACAAAGTTATTCACTAAACGATCAGCTAAATATATGCATGAAAGTCGCACGGGCCAATGAGGCGTCATTAGGCGACAGTTAGGAAACAAGTTTTGAGTTAGTTTTGATATCATCATGATGATGATGATGATGCCATATTCAGGCAGTTGCCAGCCCCGAGACGACAATAAATATCATAAAGCCTTAAAAACGCGGCGGCCCATAAAATGTTCTCGCTGTCGATACAACTATACAAATTAACATATACAAACATATGTGCGTCTCCGTGTGCCAAATGAATCTACAAGTAAAATATCAAATTAAACAGAAAAAAAAAAAACAAAAACAAAACATGAAATGATAATAAAAAAAAAAAAAAAAAAAATAACAAAACGCATTAATTAAATTAGTTAAATCGCCATGAGTGTCACATTAAAATTTTTGTTTCACTTTTTTCAAACACGTTTTCGAGAGACTCGGAGATCTTCGGCGCAGATCTTTCGAGACGAGCCTCTGCGGATTATCTAACCAAATCGTTCAAGTACTTCTCAACACAAGTGTCTGGTATCATTCTATAAAAAAAAAAAATCCCCCAAAACTTGCTTTGATATATTTGATAAAATACTTTTGGCAGATAACTGGCGCATGTGAATGGGCCGAAAAACTATAAGAAATGCCGCAAATTGAAATTGAATTGAATTCAAAAATTTGATAAAGAAATAAATTATATTAAAGTACTAAAAATAAAGAACAGTCACGAAGATTAAATACGCTTGTGGCGAGCGAACGAAACCTATTTTTTTTTTCATTTTTTTAATCTTAACAATTTTACATATGGCAGCTAATTACATGGTTATCGTCGTGGTACTAACAAAGTCTTGAAAATAAAAACTCGCACATCCGCGAGTTAGCTCTGCGTAACTTGAAGGAGGCAAGAATTAAATTTATGATCGTTCTGTTCATTATTATTTATGATATATTATTATTAGTATGATTATTATTATCTGTGCAGCTGTAGCCTGGGCTTAAATGTTAACTGATCATTGCCAGATAATCAATTGCGATGAACAGCAGCTTGATGCGATCTACGCTTTTACCAGTTGAGAATTGTAAGTGGGGCGTTGTGCGCGGCAGCTGAGAAGCATCGCTGCTGATTCAATTCGTAATTGTACAACATCTACTTTGCTAGTTTCTAGAAATGGATCTACGTGTGTGTGTGTAAGTGTGTGTGTGTATATCTATATTGCTTTGACGTTGTCGCACAAATGTCGCCGATGTCGCGTCACATTTGAACTCATTTGAGTTACACAAAAGCATTTTGTATTCGAAATGGGATTGGGAGACGTTTCCATTTAATGCCGGGGGCGTTCAAACTTAAAGTGAAAAGCATTTTCAGCATTTTCAGCATTTTCTGCGTTTTCAGTGCGACAAATGTGAACGCTGCCAGTTGTCAGCCAGAAAGTAGGTGAGCTGACGATCAAACGAAACCTGAAAATACAAGCCCCAATAATATGTACATTTATGTCTATAGATTATATATGTATGTGGAATACTTATTTATTGGTACAGTTCCGTCAAGGCTCTTTTTTTTTTGTAACTTGGCGTTAGAGTCCAATTAAGATGCGCATTATGATGAAATTCAAAACGCGAACGCAAAGGTTTACCTGAAAATGGCCCGAAAATGCCAAAGGACAAAAACAAAGAATATACCGAATAATATTTGCATGAAAAGGACGAGCTTTCCATTCAATGCCAAAAAAGAACCAGCAACAACAACAACAACAACAACAACAACAACAATAGCAATCACAATAATAAATACCTAAGCACACTCATAACGATATAATGAATACGTCCTGCCTGAACAACAAGGAAAAAAAACAAGCTAAAAGAAAAAAGAGCCAAAAAGGTGGTTGAACTCTATGAGGAGCTAAAGCTTTGTCCGTGAACCAAGGAGTGAGTGCGCTGTGAGTTATTCATTTGCGCGTCCTCTTTACCTGATACCCAATAAGAATAAGAAGCTGAAATTAGATGTCCTTGTTATCCTTTAAGCAAAGTACAGTCAGCTACCTTCACATCAAGTCGGCTTTCGTTTTGTTGACAGTTCTCTGTTCATAAGAAAACTTTTGAAAATTCTATAAAGAAAGATAAAAGAAAGATAAAAAAAAAGTTAACAATATGCATTATTTAAATTTGTTTAATAATTAAAAAGTTTTCAATTCATTTTATTTACTTTTAAATATCTAAATAGTAATAAGTAATACATCTAATAATTAATCATAAATTGGTTTGATTCACATTTAAATTATGAGTGCCAATGAGTGCACACCAAAGTGCAGGAAATATTGTGAATGTTTATTTACGAACAAACAAAACTGAACGTCACCGCAATATCGAGTGGGCAATAATACTTGGCAATGACGAATAGACTTCCTTATGGCTTTAACATGTTTATGAGAAATTTTAATGAAGTGTACCCCGATAATGCGAAATATGAAATGCTTCAGCATATGTAGTAACCCGATTCAGCTATATTGTAAACCTAGTTTTCCACATCAATGAAAGGCATTTTTTTTTTTTGTAAATTTATTATTTTCAATAAATTCAAAAATTTTCTCCGTTTATTTGTTGTGCGTGTTCGTGGCACAAAAGATAACACTTTCAGCGGTTTTGATTATAGCAACTGGACTGCCAGACGGGCAAAATTATCAAAATTGAACGTGTTCGAGCGCGATCAGAAATGTCTTGTGCACTATCTGAAGATTAAGAGTCGCACAGCTAAAACTGTTCTCAAGTGGCCATCATAAAATGAATGAGCGTGATTTCAAAGGGTCGATTAACGGTGAACTTATTCCAGACTTTTTGAGTTTTTATCACAGTTTCGAGCACTTAAGGCTTATCGATCGCTCAGCGATCTCCAAGGCCAGTAAATATGCCCAAAAAAACTGACAGCTAAGAAAATGTGTATGGTAATGACAATAAATAAAATTCAATTAAATTTCAAATAGTTGCTGTGCCGTTATCAGAGCCCCAACATCAACCCGCCCGATGTCGGGCGAAATAAAAAGAAAACTTTGATTATCATACACTTGCTCAGGGTTCAACAACAAATTCCGAAAGCAGAGCAGTTTACTCCAAAATTAGTGTCATAATTTCGAATCGAATTCGAACAAATATTTCGTTTTATTAAATTATAAGAATATAATATAGCTATCACTTAAATATATGAATAAATATATCTAGAAGGGTATTTGATCTTCGGCAAACGGGTTTTTGTTGTGTTCTTATTTATTACCTTAATCAAGGCAGAAAATCAATGGGCTCAGTCGGTACACAAGCATGTCTACAGCTCAATTTACGGGGGTATAGGTCCCAAATAAATAATGAGACAGTTATCAGATCTGTGCAGCATATTATCAAAATAATATTTACTTTTAATTTCTACTCCATTTCTATTTTTATCTTCTGTCATATTTGGACTGTACAATTTCCGAAGGGAATTTTCCTTTGCAGTTATTGCGCTTTAAATTGGCTCACATCCTTGACAAGGGTCAATTATGCGCTTCAATTAAACTGTATTCAGCACACAAATTAACAATTAAATATGGATTGAGATCTGGGACGCGAATGTGCGTCGTAACATAACAACAACAACAACAAATACAAAAAAAAGGTAGAAAAGCACAACGAACAAAAAAGTGCCACTTGAAACGGGCCAACAAGGGTGGCAATTGTTGCAGCAGCAGCAACAGGGGTAGCAATGATCCTCCTCAAGGATCTATCTCAGGGCAGGGCGCAAAAGTGTCAACAACAATAATCGGAAATTGAAATGACGGCGTAATAAGCATCGCTTGATGAGCACACACACACACACACACGAAAAAAACACACAGACACAATGATATACTGTTGCCAAGACTGTGTAACTGTAAGCTTATAGCGGCACAATCAAAGCCCCGACTCTAACCGCACTGGGGGTATATCTTATGCTACTTGTGCGCCCAATTAAAAAGCAACCAAATAAATTGACAATGTTACAGGGCGATCTCAAAGGTTTTGGTGCTCGATCAATCCAAAAATTCAGACACGTAACGGTGGCAACATAAAAATTGACAAATCAAAGCAGCCAAAGCAATCGCCACACACACACACACACACACACACTCTCGCACACTCGCACACTCGCACACACGGACAGGTGTAGTTGAGGTGTCGCTCGATGATCGTCCCTTGTTGCTGCTGGTCCCCAGGAAGAGTTAGTTGAATTGGTTGTACGCTTTATGGGTTTTGGGAGCGCTGTCTAAGCATTTCATGAATTTCTGAATTGGTTTTATTTCGCAAGAACTCTGCTTCTACTCATGCGTCGCACTTGACTCCTCGCTCGCAGCGAATTGTCAACACGTTCGAGCCGGGGATTGTAATAAAAATTCCCAAGAATGTTGGCCAGACTTCTGCGTGGCCCATACTAAAGACTGGCATTAGCATTTAAAGCCACCGATTGCGTCATGAACGCGCAGCCAGACTGCGAGTGCGTGAATGATTATAACTGTGAGTGTGAGTGTGAGTCTGAATAGAGCGAGTACTCTCGCACAAGAAACGCCAAAGAAAAAGGGCCAATAATGGATTTGACACGATAATGCAACCGCTGCGTCTTGGGGCGACGTCATTAGCGGCCAACGTCTAGACGTGACGATCGCCGCCTCGACACCTTCTGCCACCAGGCCCCCGGGCTAATCCGACTAGTGCCGACAGGTGCCTCCGCGGCTGATCCAAGTTAACCGGTTCGAACTGTATGTTCCCGGTGACATTTCAATCATTTCAATGATAAATGATGATGATTCAAATCAGACACGAGAATAAATACTAGTGAATAGCGACAAACTACATATGTAGACAGATATCCTTATGCATAAATCTTATCACTTTATCTAAATTATCTGATAAATATTTACATCTAACACTAATTATATCTATAACAAAAAATAGTTTTTAATTTTATTGTATTTAATTGTATTTAACTTGATTTAATTTAGTTTTATTTTTTAATATTTATATTTTTTAATAATTTCAAATTTATATTTAGAGTTTATCATTTTATTTTTTTTGATTGCAAATTTAAGTTATTTATAAAAATTATGTTTTCTTTTCACATTCACCCATTAAATAGATTTATAAATTGAATTAAATTGAAATAACTGATGCAACGACGCATGAATTTGCCTGCTTCAATTAATTGTGCCTTTTATCCAGATAAGTTCGAACCGTTTCCAATCGAATGCCGTTTTGGGATTTTGTTCGCTGCATGTCAATTCCCATTTATCGTGCCAACGTGCACGCAGTACAAAAGGAACCCGGGCGCAGGCAGCCCAACTTCGACAATCGGCTCGGCCTCTGTAACGAAGAGCCGCGACGACGCGTCCGTTGGCTGAGGCCACCCCCGAAGTGCTATTTATAGCTGAGCGCTGATGCCGGCTGCTCTGTGGCTGCCTATGTACGAGTTCGGACGCGCCGCTAACAACTGGTTCTATGGTGTAATGGTTAGCACTCTGGACTTTGAATCCAGCGATCCGAGTTCAAATCTCGGTAGAACCTGCGTTCGAAAATAGCGGGCGCTCGCTTTCATTTTGCCCCTGCGCATTCAGACCTCGTTATTATAGAAATTCTATTTTTTTTATATATTGGTTTTTATTCAATACATGCGCAGTAAAATAAATCTCCTTTTTTTGACACGTGATGAACAGTTTTTTTGTGTCAATTATCGCCTGATTAACCAAAATGGGCCTGTTCCAGATCAAAATTATGTTGACGAGATAGCGCCCCATACTATTATCTGGTTAATCAAGTGATACATTTATTGGTTCACCAACCTGTTCGCCCTGCCCCAAATCTGTACTGATAACTATCATTATTTTAGTATTATTTTTATTATTCGCATTCTGTCACGCATTTTGTCCGCTTTTTCCCTTAATTGCCTGTTGTTTATCTACAATTTGATGGCTTAATACAATTGGCTTGGATGCAAATATACAGTAAAAGAGGACCAAGTTTTCTTTTTAAGTTTAACTAATATCTGGCATTAATATAATTTATTTGTGTTTTTATGTTTTTAAATAAAAATTAGTGTAAAAATAAGCCATGAACAAAATGTCATCAAACATATCGGTTCAGTTTTGGTTTAAAAATTGGTAATTTTTTTTTTTGTCGATTTTGGCATGATTTTAACCAAAAACTTGGCCCCCTTAGAAACCGTGCAAATATTGTTTTTAATGCTAATTGTGAACACTAAAACTGATTAAAAATTAAGATTAAAAAATTAAGATTAAGATTAAAAAATTTTGTATTTCAGAAATCAATAAATGAAATCAAAAATTTAAAAAAAAAATTGTATCTAAAATTTATATATTTTAAATAAAAATTCAATCTAAAGAAAAATCTTCACCAAAATGCCATCAAGCATAAAAAATGGTTCTGTTTTGGCAGAGTTCTTCCGAGGGGTTTACATGTCCGAAATATTTATCCATTTTGATATAAATCAAATATGAAGTTTAACCAATTTTTTCGTAGGGTAGTTAAACCTTTCAATATAAAGGTCGGTAATAAATTATTTATTTTGTTGTGTAACGAATGAGATTTGATCTCTTCTAATTTGAACAAAATTTTCCACAATGATTTTCTGTTTTGTAAATCTATATACATATATTACCTAACCGGTATATTATAAGCCTGTCGGAATTTGGTTTAATTAATCTTATTAGACTTTTGTTTCTTAAGTGGCATTTGTTATGGCGAAACTATTTGTGCGGTGTCCAATTTTGTGCGTGCGTCCATTTTGGCTGGCAACAGGCATATTTTGGCATATTTTAAAATAGTTTGGGCCTACGGCGCATTAGTTCAGGCCCTTCAATTGCCACAGAGAAAAATTGGCGCTTGGCAATAGGCCGTATTTTTTTGTTTTATTTATTTTTTTTTTTTTTTTTTTGGAATAGAGAAAAGTAAAAGTTGGCCGGTTGGTTCTGCAAATGGTCGAAACACCGGAAATGTTAACACAATTTCTTAAACTGGCCAACGGAGCATGGACGAACTTGTCGTTGCTCAATTAGCAAAATGCCTACGAGCTGCTTTTGCTGTTTAATAGCGAGGCCTCAATGGACATGGACATGGCCATCATTATTACTTACTGGTATTTGAAGTGTTTAGATAACAGCGAAAAAACACAAAAACTGGAAAAACTAACAACGCAACGCACAGCTGCCAACAACAACAACAACAACAACAAGTAATAACAAAAACAACAACAACAACAACAAGCAGCCAACAGACAGCAATCAACAGCAGCCGAGAAACAAGCAGCAACGTGGCCCAGGCGAAAATTGCCTACAACCTTTTTTGGGTAGGCCACTATCCCTCCAATGTACCCCACTCCCGACCCGTCGCACCGCACCGCACAGCAGAGCACAGCAGAGCAGAGCCCCTCCGGCGGAACACGATCCCCGCGCAGTGCCCGTTACAATGTTCATTCATTTATAACGAATTTCAACATTGAAATGTTGAAAATTGTTAAGCAGCCTTGTCCGGATCATGGACCGGCCTGCCTGCGGAGCAATTCTCCTCTCTGCACAAGTATTTCAAAATAAAAAATACAAAATTTGTTTGGCTTGCTTTTTACATTTACATTTATATATGTACATTTATATATATGTATATATATATTTTTGTTATGTTTTTGTTGTGGCTTAAACAAATCATCTTCATTCATGTCGTCTGGCTGTCTGTCAGGGCAGCTGCTAACTAAAAGACATTAGTTCGTAACTTTATTAATGCTTTTGTGTTAATTGCCACAGCAAAAACAATAAAAACAAAAATGTTTAAAAATACAACAACAGAAAGAACAACAACAATCTTCGACACATAATGAAACTTTACGCGTGTGCCCAAGAATCGTGAATTGCCAGACAGCGATTTCAACCGAACTCTTTAAAGATAAATGAATGAGCAATATTAAATAGTCAATTCATTAGTAAATCTTGAATTGAATTCCCAACAGTGAACTCCAAATGTCGACAATGAATGATGGAATTGACTCTAAAATGAATCTTGTATCAATTTCAAATCGAATCGTTTGCGAACTTAAACAAAATTGAACTCAACTTTTGGGCAGTTTAAACAAAATGTATATTTTGCGTTTTTATTGTACATTTTGATTTCGTTTTATTAATTCCTTAATTCAAGACAAATTTAAATTACATTTATCTACAGGGTATTTGGTTTCTATCTCGTAACATTTGGGAATCTGACAGCGTTGATTAATAGCGGCAAATTAGTTTTGAGTCAAAACTTTTGACACTAAAATCGCTGAAACGTTCGCAGCTAAAAGCACTTGGTAGCAGCCAGTTAGCAGTGACTCTGCAAATTGGCCAAACTGCAAGCTGCCTACACATGCACATAAGTGGGAAAGAGATGGAGCACACAAAAATCGATGCCGTCAACTGAGTGGGCTAACGGGCAACGGCCGGCCGGCCGGCCGGCGAAACCTATGACGATGACGCCATCTGGCGGGCACAAATGTTGTCACTGATTCAACATTGGCTCTCCCGTTGCCACCGCACCCCCCGCCCTCCCAAGAGATCCCCAACGACCGCTGAGAGACGACGCATTTGGCAGCTGGCCTGTCTTTATGGCCGGGCAGGTTTTTCCTTGGGAAAATGCATTAGCATGAATCATTCATGGCTAGCTGGCCATGCAGCCAAATAGCCAATTGCAATGCCCCCAATCTGCTGGCCAGACCGAAAATCTATGCTAATTTTTGCTTTTCAAGTGCTTCACTCGACTCCACCAAAGTTCAAGTGGCGCCGATGTCAAAATATCATTATTCTACAGATACCCGAATATAAAAAAAAAAAAAAAAAAAAAAAAACAAAAATTATACTTTTTTTTGTGCATGCCCGAATTAAGTAAATATTTTTCGGTTATTTTTAATAAGAATAAAAATATACGTAAATATATCACAAAAAAAAAAAATAAAATAAGAGTGCCTTAGTCGTTAATGAACGACTAAAAGATATCCTGTATTCAAAAAAAAAAAAAAAACTCAATGGTTATTCTATTATGCAAGTGAATAAGTTTATATCCTTCTCTATAAGCACTAAAAGCAACACAAATAAAAAATAATATAGTTAATTATAAATAATACTTCTCCTTCTTTTTACAAACAAGAAATTTTCGTAAAATTTAATTTTATATTTAAAAATATTTGAAATTTATCCTTTTAAACGTATCAATTCGATTTTAAAAGGCAATTTTATTGAAAGCAACAACAGAAAAATATTTAAAAGGGTATCCAGGGTATTCATTTATTCGAAAATTATAAAAAAAAAACAAAAAAATGAAAACTTGTCAACCAAATTAAACCATAATGGAAAAACGAAAAAATTTACATTTAAGTATTATTTGCAGAAAGTTAACTTTTAGGCATCGTCTGGTTTCGAGCACAGCCGAAAACATTTATTTATTTGGCCAAAACTACAAAACGCCTTTTCGACGAAAAACTTGAGCAACAAAAAAAAAGAAGAAGAAGAAGAGGAAAATAAACAGATTTGTATTTGATATGCGACTCTGCACGTATCAAACATGCCCGGGGTAAACGTACCTCTACCTCGTCCCTGGACATGCAGCCCTTGCCCCGTTCCTCCCCCCCTCTAGCTGGCAACTGTACCGTCCCGTGTTTCTGTAATTCGCAAGCAATTAAAAGGCTGACACGCAACCGCTTGGCAACAAGCTTGAAAATTAGAAACTAAACATCAGACAGGAACTCAGCGCGGCATTCACGTACCAACATATATGGGCCTGCCTCTGAATATATATGTACATACATATATACGACTTACAACGCACAAGTCATACACTCACACTTACAAAACAGCCCATGACCATACCCATACCCATACCCATACCCACACTCAAACTCAGACTCAGACTCAGACTCAGACTCATAGTCGCTGTCCAAGTTAGAGACTTGCTCGGCTTCCATTGAAGCGCGTTTGTGTATTTTTTTTTTTTGGGCCGGATCAGGTTAGGTAGGCCCAGGCCTACATTTAATGTAATTATCAATGATTAATGAATTGCTATGGTAAACATTGTGTCGCGTCTGCGCGGAGATTTCATTTCGAAACCGAAATTGAAACTGAACCGAACCAAACCGAACCGAAATCGAAATTGAAACTATAAACTAAAAACTTAATTGCCTAAAACAAGCCACAAGTGCCCGACTGAGCGATACACTGGCTGAAAACAGTTTATCATATCATATCTCATATATACTATCCCCAATATACCCACTTTGTGCTCGGCACACAGGGTATAAGAAAAACAATGAACTGCGAACAGAGCAATCAGGTGAATCTGTTAAGCTGAAGCCTAATGATTCTCAGGTAGATCGGCTCATTTTAGCGACTGTTATATATATATATATATATATATACTATTTGAACAAACCGACAATAAAATTAACACAAATCCTCGCTCTAGATTAATTCTCGAATTTTGTACAATTCACAATTGCTGGCATTCGATTTTGGTTTTTGTTTTGGGTCAGGGTTAGGGTTAGGGTTAGGGTATCGCTGCAATTAACATGGAAGGTGGCATTTTTGCTATTGACTCGATATTTCCAGGCAGGCATCGATGGCCGTCCGGCCGGAGGCGGGCCTTGAAGTTGCCCCTAAAAGAATTGTTGGCCTAATGATTGTAAAAAACAAAACAAAACAAAAACGTTTTCTAGCTGCCAGATTCAATTAACCAGCGTGTGAATAAGAGCACCGAGTGCGCCGCCTTCTTTTTCGGTACGCCCATAAAACTAATGTGTCAATTTAACCCCCTCCTCCACTCCTCATCGATACCAGACCGATTCCAGCTTCAGTTTCAATTTCCAGCCTTGTGCTGGTGGCGTCATTGTCAGCCACCTGGGGGGTAACAAGAAACAACAACAACAAAGAAGAGACACCAAATTTCAATTCGATAATAATATGAATTTCAAATATCGCAATTCCCGAATATCCCCCCCACACACACACACAGTCGCACATAGCGCTTAGGTTAATGTAAAAGTTGTTCGATTTGTCAAAGCTAAAGCCACGATTATTAGTCTTCATTAAAGGCGGGGCGCCTAAGTGGTTGCCCCTTCCCCTCCGTCGCCTGGCTCTATCAACCACCACTAAAATTTCTATACACCAGAGGGCAATTTTTTGTTGTTGTTGTACTCTTTAGATTATCAGAAAGAAGGGGGGAAAAAAAGAAGCGAACAAAAATGATTGTAATTATTGTTGTTCGTGGTGTATGTTAAATTCCCCCCATCCCCTCAAAAAAAAAATGTAGGTATTTATGTAAATACGCAAAAGCGAGCGATATAAAAGCCATAAAATGCCGCAAAATACATTTAAATAGATGCGTCGCATACGGCAGAAGGCAGCATAAATTATCGCAAAGGCAGCAGCAGCGCCAAAGACGAAACACATGTAATAAAAACTCTATTAAAAAAATGCCACTTACAATTAACAAAAGGCCCGCACGGCTGGCCCAGGTTCATGGCGGGCCAACGAAATGATAGGCTCGAATATATGGCAACAAATGCGAGTAATAGAAAACAATATATACATATATGTATATGTGTATATAAACCTATGTGTATGTGTAGGGTAACAAAGAGAATGTATCTGCGCAGTTAGATACGCATTCGGTACTGACTTGATTGACTTGCCACTGAATAAGCCCTCCGCAGTTCTATAAAACCAAAAACAAAACGCACAGGTTGCCAGCCGGACAGGCGACAAATTAGTCACAAACGTATCTTCAACTCTTAATAAATAAACCAATGCCTTAAGTAAAAACTGTATTTTAAGATTTCTATCATAGATAAAAAAAAAGTTATAATTATAAATATTTTGTGCATGCCCGAATTAGGTAAATAATTGTCATTTATGGGATGAAAACTTGATTTAATATTTAAAAATATATGTAATTTATCCTTTTAGCCATATCATTGGGCAATATAAGCCGGACAGGCGACAAATTAGTCGCAAACATATCTTCAACTCTTAATAAATAAACCAATGCCTTAAGTCTAAACTATATTTTAGTAAGATTCCTAACATGGCTAAAAAACCGGTTCAAACCAATGCTTAAGCAAAATAAGTCGCTTTACAAGATTTATTTACTCACATTCTCACTGAATAAACATTTTTATATAAAAATAAATATTTTCTTATTATACTCGTTCACAAAGTGAAAAGAGTATATTGGTTTTGTGCAATGTCCGTCTTGCTGTCCGTCTGTCCGTCTGTCCGTCTGTCCGTCTGTCCG
>SCDT01002407.1:1207-13022 GCA_004143765.1 Drosophila melanica | reverse complement strand
CTGATCAACTGTTACAGTTTAACCTGTGCGTCAATAATCAAACTTGACAAGTTTTATATATGTGTCGATACCCACTTTTGAACTCATGACCATCAATGCATTTGGTTTGACCCACGGGCACCACACGCACGCCAGATACACCGCGCGCGTGCAGCATGGCGCCCAGTTCGGTGACGCCGCGCTCTTTTTTGCCAGCGCACAGCGTGTTCAGGCTGAGCGCGAGAGAAATGTGATTATTCGCGGTTTGGGGTACAATCTCTCCATGTGCTGTGGCAAATTCCTGCAGTTGCTGTTTGAGATATTGAAAATTCTGCTTGCGTTCCTCTAAGAGATCCTGGTAGCCGCTGCGTCCCAGCGAGAGCAGCGTCATGAACACGTCCAGTGTCTGGGAGCTACTAGCACGACCCGCGTAGCTGCTGGCCAGCTGCTGCAGTTGTTCCTCGTCGCAGCTGGCGACAATGGCACCGCCCACAGGCACGAGCAGGTTTTTGTCTGTGCTCTGTACAAAGTAATCGATACGCCCGAGCCGCTGTGCCCGCTCGAGCTGGACGACGATGTCCTCGCACTGCAGCCCATAGGCGTTGTTGACCAAATGCGGTACAGCCGTGCTCCGGGCTAGCTTTGCTAGCTTCACAATGTTGTCGCAGTTGCGCGGGGCAAAGCAGCTAGTTGTGCTGTACAGGCACACTATGTTTTCGGCTCCCAGCTCCTGAATTTGCTGTTCGAACGTGTCACAATCCGTGATCAGGGCGTGCTCCTGAGCCAGCACCAAATCGGGTATAACAATAGGCTGTAGACCAGCGGCGATGATGGCCTTAAAGCAGGACTTCTGATCAATGCGTGACCAGAGAACATACTTGGCCGTAGGTCGTCGCTTACGCAGCGCCTGCAGACACAAGGTTAGAGTCATGCCCGTGGCCATGGGCACCAAAAAGCACCCGCGACAGCTTGTCAGGCCTAGTGTCTGCAAGAGATCCAACAGCAAGGCGTTAGTCAGGCTGCCCAGCAGCGTAGATCCGGCCGCCTTCGGCTGTGCTTCCAGCAAATCGCCAGAGCGCCCGATGCCATGACCAAAGTTGTAATGACGCCGCGCCACTAGCTCTAAAATGTTAGAGGCAACGTTATTTTGTATATATGCATACTTATCGTTCACCCACGGCAGGCTATGCGCGCCTCTCGCTCGCCCAGGCCCACTTTGTGCGCGAAGTTGTTGCTGTCCAGCGCGGCCAGCTGGTGCACCAGCTCCTCAATATCCTCATCCCGCCAGCCGTTCACCGGCAATTTGCGCTGCAGAAACAACAGTAATATTTTGATGTCTTGTATGAATTTGCTTTGATTTTTCACTACCTTCTCGAGCAGCTCCTTGACCTTGCGCTGCTTTAAGCGTTGCGCTGCCAATCCCAGCTGCAAGTAATTGTGGGGTACCAGCTTCTGGGGTATATTAATACCATCGAAATTCATGTTGTAGTGCGCCAAATGTTTACCTAGCTGCTGGTATGACACCTTCACACATTTCCCAACACTAACTACAGCTGCAAAACTCAGCAACTAACAGTCATCTACATAATCAGCTACAGTTAGCACAAACTTGATTACTAGTGTCATTCCGCTAGTGCCTGTATCGATACGTTCTCAGCCGTCTATCGATAGCAGGGCGTTTAAGTGTTGCACAACAATCGAACTGACCCAGCGCGCATAATTTTCTGTGGCGACGCTTAAATATTTCGTTTAAAAATTCGCATAGAATTAAGAGTAAACTAATAAAAAGCGTAGCGTGACCATCAACATGTAAGTGCAGCCACCATAAACATGAGTGCAGAGTGCTAATTGCTCAATTATCAGGCCAAAAATTAGCGAGAACACAATGCGAGAGCTGGACAACATTTTAAAGGAGAACAATCCGGACACGGATCGCCTGACGGCGTTTCTGAAGCTAAAAACTGCTTCAAAGCCACAGACCAGTCCGCAGTGCGTGCTTGGTGGCTACGACATATCATTTGATGTTGACGTTGATTTGATCAAGCTGCCAGAGAAGACACAACAACAACAGCAACAACAGCAGCAGCAGGCGGCTCAGGCAAACAGTACACAAAAAGCGGCTAAAAAACCAGCGCAACGCGAAACAGTTAACAATTCTATTGCAGCAAATGTGCTGCCGCAGCCCGAACGGGTACACGAGAATCTACCGTCGCGCCGCTCCCATAGCGCCTCACCTGCACACATCCTGCGCTCCCCCGGCGCCGATAAATTGCGGCGTCTAGCAGTTAGCAGACACAGCTCTGGGCGTCGCCATCTGCAAAAGGAGTTTGACAATGCTGTGAGTAAGCAGAGCTCCGACTTCTTTGACTTTGTAAGTTACGCACTTGTATCAAATGGCTGCTTTCTGCTCCTAACTTTCGCTTTTGCAGATGCCCGAAGGAAGCAGCACGCATGGTTCAACAAAACTTGCAGGAACAAAGCCAAAACCAGCAGCAAAAGCAGCATCATCTCTTTCATCTTCAGCACTATCCCCAGCAACAGCTGCCCTTGCCGTCCTTCAGCCTTCGCCAAGCCATGATGAGTTTGAGGTCACCTTTCAGGCGAACCTTATGCAAATGAATCGATCGGCAAATAAACAGGAAACCCCAAAACAAACAACACGGCACCCGAATACACCAACTAGCTCGGGCAAGCGCGGAACCTTTACCATCGCAACGTCTGCCGAGCCAGAGGCGGATCCGGATCCGCTGCCAGAGCCGCTGCCAGAGCCGCTGCCAGAGCCACAGCCAAAGCAGCTGCCAGAGGCACAGACTAAGCAGCAGCCTTTGATAGAAACCAATATGGGACAGATTGCAACGAAGTCTCCAACAAGCACGAAGGTCACACTCTCGCTGTTGCCACCTCGAAAGCAGGCACGTGTGCGTTTGAGACGCATGTCGCAACTGATGGATTCGTCGCGAGCAAGAAGTGCAGAAAAGCAGCCGAAGGCGGAGTGCGTTATGCAGGACTTGTCACAAACAGAGGCAGCGCCAACAGCAGCAGTTACTGTAGCAGCTGAAACGGTGGCAGCCGCAGCAACGCCTCCTGCAACACCAGTAGAAGCAGCAGGTGTCAGTTGTGGTATGCAAACTTCCAGCACTCCTGTGCCTAGTATTGAGGACAACTCTGCTGAGGATGCGACAGACACGCCGCCGCTGAACCTGTGTAAGGAGACAACCATGCAGCTGCTTGACCTGCAGCGCACACGCTCCAAGAATATGCCTGCCCAGAAGCCGGCACAGGGTGCACTCAACAAGCCGTCGCAGCCGGCTATCAACGGGGAGCAGTTTGCCGGGGAGCTGGCGCGGATGAGCAACTACGAGATACTCGATTTGCGGAAACGCAACTCCAGCCTTGCGCCGAGCGGGCAGCCGGAGTCCACGACACCGGAGCAGCTGACCATGGAGCAGAGCATACAAATGGAGATGGTGCGGCGTAATCTCACGGGTCAGGGCCTCGGTTTGCCCAGCAAGGTGAACTCTCCGTTGAGGACAAGTAGTGGCACCGCGGAGCATAACCTGTTGTCTTACGCTGAATACTCGTTGATGCAGCCACCCCGACGTAAGCGCTTTTCACGACGCAAAGTGCCAATTGTGAGTATTTGCTATTTAGTCTCTTTGACCAACTTCTAATTCGCTTCCTTAAAGAGCGACAAGCTGAAGAACTATATGCAGCTGCCGCATACCCTACAGCAGCGTCTCAAGACGCGCTCTAAGTCCGGAAGCAAGCGTAGTCTTTACACGAAGGGCAACTCGGACAGCGAGGAGAATCGGTCGCAGTCTCCGCCCAAGGCGGCGCGCTTGAGCTTCAGCTCCATACAGATAGCGCCCGCACCGCCCGCTCGCTTGAGCAGCAGCGAGGATAACGAGGACATAGCCATTGTGCCGCCGCCGCCAGTCTCCATTCGATACTCGCGCCAGTTGCAGAGATCGTTGCGTTGCAGTTCGGTTGGGCTGCTTGGGCAAGCAGCACACGTGGAAGATGCAGAGAAGCAGGCGCAAGACGCAACGGTTGAGATTGTAGACAATGCACCCGCTCCGCCGCCGCTACAGGAATTTATTTATGCTGAGGAGAATCAGGATTCAGGCGGGGAGCAAACGCCGACGAAGCCACAAGGCGCTGGATCTGATGTTTTGGAGGACTTACCCATTGTGCCGCCGCCGCCAGCTTCCATGGAATATTCGAGCCAGTCGAGAAACTCAGCGCGCTTCAGTTCAGGTCATGTGCCATCCCCAGAACGCACTAGTGGCAAAAAGCGGCAGCCCCAAGTCGCAAATGTCGATATTCTTGAGAATATATCTATTGTGCCGCCACCGCCGGTCTCAATGCGATTCTCGCGCCAGTTGGCCAGATCGCTGGCAAATATTGATGCTAATGAGGAGCAGGTGGCAGATGCGGAGCAGGATGCCGATGCAGAGCAGGGTCAGCTACAAGGCGCAGCCGCTGAGAACTTAGAGGATGTACACATTGTGCCGCCGCCACCAGCAGCCATGCGATACTCGCGCCAGTCGAGACGCTCGGTGCGCTCCTCCTCTGTTGATGTGCCCGAGGAGCCACCGCAGGAGTCAATTTCTCTGGAGGAGGAGCAACTACAAGGCGCAGCCGCTAAGAATTTAGAGGATTTACCCATTGTGCCGCCGGCGCCAGCATCCATGCGCTACTCGCGCCAGTCGAGGCGCTCGGTGCGCTCCAACTCTGTTGATGTGCCTGTGGAGCCACCGCAGGATTTCATTTCTTCGGAGGAGGATAAGCCACTTAATGATAATGCGGAGCAGGGCATGGAGGAGTTGCGCATGCACTCGCCAACACCTCCAGCAGTAACATCAACAGTACTAAGGTTATCACACTTGGAGCAAACTTTGTTGGATGACCAGCCCAGCACAAGCAGAGCCGCACGCGAGGCCCTTGAGCTGTCGATGAGCCGGCAGCAGAGCACTAAGGACAAGGAAACAAAGGGCTCACGAAAACAACAGCAGAGGCCAACCCATAAGAAAAAGCCACTTGCGAAGGAGGCGGTATTCAAGAAGCCAATGGCGCCTGCGGGACAGGTCGGGCAAAATTCTGACGCTCGTTTGAAGGCCGCTTTGAGTAAGCTGCGCATTACGTTAGCCAACGAGACGTTGCCGCCGGAGGAAAACGAAACCGTCGGCAGTCCTAATTCAAGTAAGTTCAAGCAAAGACAAGGCTGATTGACGGATTGACTGACTGACGGAAGACGCACAGCCCAAACCGTAAGAGCAGCTGCATTTAGCACATTCAGTAGTTTTTGTGGTTTTAGTGAAAATAACTACGGGATTTCTAGAAAATTCTCTAAAAGTTTAAGAATTTCTTGGAAAACTGTAATTTTCAATCGATCTTTGTTAAAAATATATCGACATATATCTAGTAGGCCTATCTGAAAATTTGTTTGAAGATCTTAAGGTCATCAGTAATCTGTCTAAAAAATAGCAGATAGCTTTTAAACGGAGTATTGGGGTCGGATTTTCGATTGAATGAAATACGTGCTTGTATTATAGATTGTAATTTATTTTCCTTTTTTTTTGCCAGCTGGAGTTCGCCGATCAAAGCGTGGTCAAGTGCCGCTGCGCAATACTTGGGTGCACTCCGTACAGGATCCGTTCAAGTTCACCTTCTTTGAGCGCTCGATTTCGACCTATGCTATGCACAGCAAGAATAAGACCAAGAAAAATGCAAAAAAAACTGTTGATAATTGCACTAGCTCCTTAAGTAGACCGCCGCTGTGCAGCAGCACGCCGCGCAATGAAGAATCTGCCCAGGACACGGGCAGAACACTTAAGCGCAAGCGGAAGGAGCACATGGAGTCGGGTATAGAACGACTAAGCGATATAACAGAAGAGGATGCAGAAGCTAATAAAAACATGCCCCGCAAGAGGCAGTCCATCGATGAGTTGCCACAACAGAAACGTGCGCGAAAAAAACCGTTAAGGAGAATATCATCGGATTCAGAATCAGAGTCGGATTCCCCATCCGATAACGAAAGAGCAGCCGAACTACAGTTGCCAGACGTGCAGGAGTTGATTGAAGCCGCAGACGAGCCGGCTGTGGAACTTGAACCAGCGCCCGCCCTGACACCATCACCCAATGTGGCACAGACTCAACTCCTGCATCTGGCGGACTGGCTGCGCGGTGCTAACGATCAGCCGCCCGCATCTACAGACGATGTCGCTAATGTCGCCAGCGACTACGAAAACAATGCCATGCGCTTCAGTAGGTTGTCCCAAGAACTATTTTTATTAGAGCCAGCCTTTTAGAGCAGTTATATATGACAGCTCCAATTACAACACATATATCCTTTTCTGTTGATCAAGAATATAAAACTTTATATTGTTGGTTCTTTGCACCTTTCGTGACAAAATTAAAATACCCTCTGCTGTGGTATTAACTACGATTTTTTTCTATATTTATTGATGGACCATTTTTTTAATGATTTATATATTTATATTAGTATCTGGCATTTAAGTAAATATTTATACAAAAAATGTATTTAATTGCACTAATTTATTTTTTTGATTGCAGCATCGGCGAGCGACTTGGAGTTCTCGACTTTGGATGGCATAGATTACAGTTTCTACGGCACGGAGGATAAGTGCGCCATGGGTTACATGCGCTTTAAGCCGTTGCAAGAGCGCGGTTTGAAGCGCAACAAGACCAATACTTTGGTGCGTATAAATATACTACACATGAAATTAATTTAATTAATATTTTGTGCCTACCCCCTTTAGCGTTTTCTTGCGCTTTACGGAGAGTTCGATGTTGATGTCGATTACGGTTCGATCGGGAAGCAAAGGTGCATTTTGAAGACCGGCGATATGGTTGAGGTTAAAATGGGTGAGTAACATGTTTTTGGCATTTACCAAGCGGGCATCATATTGATATATATACACATTGCAGGTAGCCGCTTTAACATAACGAATCGCTTGAACGAGAATAGTGTACTGATCGTGAATCGCAAGTGAACAGTTATGCATGTCTTTGCATACACCAACAACATTTACATTTAACACAACATATCATGAGAAAGCTAAAACAAAATATCCGCATACAATTAATGTATACATATTTTTGTTTTATCCCTTGTATATTGAATAGTTTTAAATCTTTTGTTTTTGTCCCGGAGCGACATTGATATCAATACATTTTGTTAATTCGCATTTAAGAGCTGTTCAACTTGAATATTGTTTGCTCTTGTTTTTTGTTGTTTCGGTATTAAGGTAGCTTTCATTGGTAAGCTTATATATGTTTATCTTTATATTTAACACTCTTATAATTATGCAGTAAGCACTATTATTCCCTTAAAGTACGGGTTTAAATAAAGTCGAGCTTTAATTGCGTTTAAATTTTACGTCTTTTTTTGTGTAACACAGATGACGTCACCGCGACCCTCCTTTTCTCTGTTCATTTGATTTTTTACCATAAACAAACAAAAAATACGAAAGGTTCAGCTAGTAAACATATCAAAGAAGTGCTTTGTTTATTTCTCCTCAGGAAATACAAATGAAATAAACTGTTGCCTACTTTTCAGCACTTTCGCTAATGTCGCCCATTCTAACAGCAGTGCCCCCCTCGCCAGCTACGCTGAAATGACGTCTGTCAATGGCTTTGACCATTTCTTGCTGTTGTTGTTTTGGCAGCAAACTTTTCCCTATGGGTTTAGCTAGCACCCACGCAAAAGTTGCCACAACGCCAACGCTGAGCAGTTGAGCTGTGCCTGCTTTGGCCACATTGTATGCCAGCGAAGCGGGCTTAACCCTCTCCCACGTATGGATATTATGGATACACGCGTGTCTCCACAACATATCCTTATATATTTTTCTCTCTCGCTCCCTCTCGCTCTGTTCACAATTTCAAGTTCATTTAATTTCCATTTTCTCACAATTTTAGCAAGTTGCACGTACCACACGGCGTGGGTGAACCCCATGTGTGTGTGTGAGTGTGCGTGTGTGTGAGACTTCAAAAGCTAAACGTAAACAAGCAAAAGGCAACAACAATAATAAACAACAAGAACAACAGTGATGATGATGATGGCGGCTTCTGCTGCCGCTCGACTCTGCATGCAACTTTTTAACACAATTTTGCACGTTTGCTTTGTATAGCAAATGTCTTAAAAGTAACGAGAAGCAACAGTTGTTTACGGCAAGCCGAAAATTGCATACTCTTGCGGATATATATTTTTGTTCTTATGTAGACAGAAGCCCAGTTGGAGCAACAAAAAGTTTTTCATTCAAATATTAAGTTCTCGACATATGACAGATATCAGATATAATGACATATATTTACGTTAAAAAAACAGATATCCAGTAGTGCCCAAATAGGCGTTACATATTTCACTAGAAAATTGTCAAACTCTCCGCAAGGGTATAAAAATACGCAGTGCGAAGAGAGTGCGGTGAAAGTGTGTAACAAGTGGGGATGAGCGCATAAACAGTGCAAAAGAATGTGCTTTGTACAGGTATGTACACTGTAAGTTCATAAGAGCCGTCGACTACCAAATACCCATTATTCACTATTCTTTCTTATTAAATATTCTTATTAAAATACTAATATATAAAGTCAAAAGTTATGCTTGGCCTCGAACCAGCATCTTATGTTGTTGATTTGTAATTTCCTTTCTGTGTAGTAAATTAATAAAGCATAGCACACATAGTAAGATTTTAAAAAAAAGTTTGTTTTATCGTAGACGTAAGACGTAAGATCGCGTTTAACTATTATCGATATTTTGTTGAAATATCGATAGTAGTTAAATTAATACAGAAATGTACGCTTAACAGAAGCTTAACATGATTGGAGGATTATTTCTCCAGTCTGACTATGGAAACGAGGAAATACACCCCTGTTCAATTTTTAAAAACGTAGCAAATATTGCCGTATCAGAAAATTATTCTCAAAAATAGCACATGTCTGCTTAATTCTCTGGGTAAACCCTTTGCTCACGCGCAGCACGGGGTAGCTAAAGTAAAATTAAATCAGCCGTGCGGCGATGAAAGGCCAAACGGGGAATTGACTCGGGCTGCGTGCCAAATGCGGCTGAGAAATTTTTAAAATTAACAAAACATCAACTGACATTTATTAACAATGCGCAAAAAGTCGGAATCCTTTGATCAGCCGCTAGCACAGCGCGATACCACTGCACACAATGATGATGATGTTGCTGATGGGGCAAGAATGTTATGCTTGCCCCTTTTTCAACCTTGCCACTAAGTGTCAGGCTAAACGCCCGGCTGGTTACGCCCACTGTCAAGTGCAACTTCTGCATGCCAAACAGCTTGCCACGCACCGCATACCACATGCCAAATACTTGACGAGTGGGCGACTACGTGCCCAACCAACCAGTTGCTCCCTTTTTTTTTGACGCTGAATTTCAATTTGCACACCTGGCTCTTTTTTTTTATAGCCATACACAGTTCAAAATATTGGTTGCACAAGAGTTAAAGTGGGTTTCAAAAACAAAAACAGTTTGCACTTAAGATAAAGTAATGTTATATTCTAAATATAAAGTTGTTGAAATTGGAAAATGTGCAATTTTTAAATTGTCAACCCACAATTTTTTCTTGTGTATGTAAAAATATTTCGTTCTGCCTTTGTAGCATGATTGATGGACAAAATGTAGATGATAATGTTGTCAATGCTGATGACGGTGACGGCAGGTGCTTGTGCCTTACGGTCCTAGTGGCAGGACAAGCAGCCAGCAGACATCTTCAAACATCTAAGCTCATTACAAAGGTAAACATTTTAATTTTGTGCACACATTTGCAAAGGCGTCTTCCGTCTTAAGATGACACGACACGCTTTCCACATTCACTTACACACACACATACACACATACACACACACACACAGACACACACCACATTGCTATCACGTTCAAGTTTAGAAAACTTTCAATTGAATTGCATCTAAGTTTTGCATTGCTGCATCGAGTGCACTAGAAATTTAATTAAAAATGTTTATCGCTTAAGGTAAATTAATAATTGAAATAATAAAATATCATAAATAATAATGCATATTACAGCTGTTCAACTGCGATATCCAACAAAAACTGATTTTACATTTTTTTATTTCGTTAAAGTCGTCAATTGGCTAATTCTTTTTTTTTTTTTGATATTTTACATTCATGTATTGTTAACATATATTATATATTATCTTTTGTCGCGTTTGTATATAGAAAGATTTATATTTTAATTTAATTATCTATTTGTATACCCTGAACACACATTAAAAATGGGTAAAAAGGGTATATTGGTTTTGTGCAAATGTGAGTAACACGGAAAATAAGCCCTCTCCGACCCCATGAAGTGTATATATTCTTGTGCAGTTCGACCAGCTGATATATCCATGTCCGTCTATCTGTCCGTCTGTATACACGCAGCGATCTCTGGAACTACAAAAGTTAGAAAGCTAATCTGACCTTGATGTCATACGTAGAGCCGGCTTATCATTTATTATTTCGATAGCTTGCTCCGTTTAATTAATATCGATAAGAATCGATAACAACCTTTGGTTTTCTTGTCATATCTCAAATTTAGTGTGCCATGTGTTAGCCAGACGCAGATTTCGATAACACCTAATTTTCGATACCTCTCTCCCGATCGATTTTAATATCGATGAAACCATAAACACCGCAATACAAATATTATATATATATAGAAAATATTATAAGGATCATACATTTAGTTAAGATGAAAACAAGGTATTAGTGGCTACCAAGTAAAGTGTGTAAGGCGTACTTTTGTGTGTGTGTGTGTGTAATATGTGTACGTGTATATAATTGCAAATGGGTTGAGATGTTGATGAATTTGGATCGCACGGTTCGGGGTATCTCGTAGTCGGGCAGCCGCGACTAGAGCCTTCTCACTTGTGGTCAAAAGCTTACAAAGTATATTAAATGTAATTTGTACTTATATTTGTATAATTCAATTTCTTATGTAACTTAGTTTTCCTTAGTTAAATTTTTATTTCGTTTTTCTTCATCGTTTTAGTTATGCGTGTTCGTGTCACGCACGTATTTTGGACACGCACACAACTAAACTTTATGCAGCTCTGCTTTTGTCTTCGGGCTGGCGTTGAAATGAGATTTGTGTTATCAAGTATGCGCCGAGTGTGCCTCGCTCCCCCTCCTCACCAGCGAGCCACAAAAGAGCTCAAAAAGGTGTTCATACATATTTAAAAACTTTACAGGGTGTGAAGTGGGCGCTGTTTGTTGTTGTTGCTGTTATTGCTGGTGTCGTCCACAAATCCATTCTGAAATTGGCCGAGTACGCTCAGACGCCTTGCTCCTTGCATCTGCATTGCGACAACAACAGCAACAACAACAGCACAGGCTAGAAAGGACTGGCCAAAAAGTCGGGCATAAACTTTTTCGGTTGCCGTAGACCATCCCCAGACCCGGGCTACCCCCTCCAGTATTTCATTCTGTCTGCGCCTGAGTGTCTCATGTGCCTGGCACATGGTCGCCTAATGGACCCATGTCAAAAATTTAATGTGGTTCTTTTTTTGTTTTGTTTTTTTATTTTTATTCTTGTGGCGGGTCAACTTTGCATATATGCCAAATAGCTGACCGCAGCCTTTTTTTGTTGTACGAAAGTGTCGGCAATATGTTAAAGAAGAAGAGGTGGAAAGAAGATAGATATATGATATATCACAGTTAATTGATTTGCCAATCCAGCAACTGTGCAGAAGCATATCAAAGAGGCATTAGGGTAAAACTATACTCGAAATCTGCCAACTAAATCGTATAATCTGTGGATGGTAGAAATGAGCTATTTTTGTGTTACAGTCA
>SCDT01002405.1:0-13030 GCA_004143765.1 Drosophila melanica | reverse complement strand
TATTAAAATTAGAATTCTAAATCAATATTAATAAAATTTTGATATAAAATGTCTTCAATTTTAAATAAAATATAAATTTCAAATAAAATCTCTTTCATTTGTGTTGCACTAATTTCTTTCAGTGTAGCTCATGGTCCGCAGTTTACTTACGTTAAGCTTCGGCTCGGATGTCACCACTTGTGTGGGACTCTGACAACCGCTGCCGCCGCTACCGCTGCCACCGCTGCCGCCGCTGCTGCTGCTGCTACTGCCGAGGGATGCCCTTGGGGCGGGCATCAGGGAGGCGGGCGGCATTTTGGGCAGATTACCCGACACGGGCCGACACACGCAGGTCAGCATCGTCAACTCTTTCGAATTTCAGTTACTTTTTATTTGTATTGAATTTAATTTCGTTAACTTTGTTACCAATTCCGTTTGACCAATAACAAAAAAAACTGTCGCACTATTTTGACTCGGGGCAACTTCTCGTTTGCAGGATTTTTTTTGATATTTGATTTTACACTTTTGCTCTTTTTTGTATATGTTGTTCGTGATTTACTTAAAAATGCACTCGCTGCTGAAATATTTACGTGTGTGGCATGCAACTTACATCCTTCGTGGTGCGATTTTTTATTTATTTATTTATTTTGCATGCGACTTGCAAGCTGCTGCCGTTGCTGCTACTGCAGCAAATTTGTTTTTATTGTTGCACACAATATAACGAACGTAGCCGTGACTCAAAAGCACCACCACCACCCACTTACCAGCACCAGCACCACCACCATCTCCCCCCCTTTGCAGTCTGCGACCAGCTGGCTTCGCTGTGTACTCGTTAATGGATTTTCAATTCAGTGCCTGATTGAAAGCATACTTTGTACCCAGTCGGAGTGTGTGTGTGTGTGTGTGTGTGTGTGTGTGTAGTGAGTGTTGTGTTGTGTCATGCGAGTGTTGGTTGTCATTGGCAACGGGCAGCGTCAACAGCCGTGACAACAACAGGCGCTCCACGGGGCGGCAGTCAGCGCCTCACAGCACGACAGCTATAACAATTAATACTGCTCCGGGCGAGCGGCAAGCACGACTAAGAGTTACCCTATATGCAGTAGAGATTGTATATAAAACTATCCCATTTGATCTTTAATTTTCTATAATAATAATAAGCAGTTCATACAGTATGCTGCTCGACTTACAGCTACCCTGTAGCCAGCACAAGCACTCAAATTCGCCTAAAAGCATGCTGCACATTTTAAGCAACTTTAAAGCAGCATTTTAGTGACTTTATCTTAACTGCAAAATGAACAATTGAACACACTTTAATTAGACACCATTGTCATTTCGTAATTATCAAGAGCACATTTCATGCCTGACGCAGAGATACTCATTAAACCTGAAATTAGTTCCAAATTTAACATTAAGTACTCGTAAGTACTCAAAGCACTCTCTAATTTTAATTCTTATTCTAATTCTGCTGTTCTTTCTTATTCATTATTTCCGTCTGGTGTTTGGCTCCTGTTTTATTGGGCTTGGCGGACAGGCCTTTAGCCTCCAAGTGGGGCATATCTATAACAACAACAGTTAAGTTAACGGCACGGTTGCGTGTACATAATCACTCGCACTTGACAGAGTGTGGGCCAACCAGTGGTAAATGCAAGTCAAATAGCCACTAAAACCCTACAAACAACAACAACAGCAACAACAAAAAAAGGCAGAGCAGTGGGCGGCAGCCACACCCATTCAGCACACACACACACACACACAAAAGGCAGCTAAACATTGAGCAAACAACAAAATGTCGTCATGTGTTGTTGGCAAATGGAAAATGAATGCGACAGGCGAAGAAAGGGGGAAGGGGTGGCTTGAGGGGGGCTCTTTGTGTGCGAAGGTTGCAGCAGGAATAGAAACTTCAACACACGACATGTCAGCAGCTGCAGCCATCACAATTGGCTTTGGTCACACTGGCGCAACCAGCCACCATATTGAATGGAAGTCGAGTGGGTGCGAGGGGGGTGTGTGTGTGCGGGGGGGGATAGCTGATCAATGGCAGCAACTGAAATTGCATTTTACAAGGCATTTTGCAGGTCTCAATTTATGGCGCTTTTATGGCTCATATAAGGTCGAACGGACAATGTGGAAGCCGAAGAAGATGGCCAAAATCATGGGTCTCTGATTTATGCCATTTGATTGATTCAGTCAATTTTTTGATTGGCAATAAGCAGCCCAAAAATTCCCCAACTGTCAAACCTGTAAAAACCAATTGAAACATCGCCCAGTTTTCCCTTTTCCCTGCCACAAAATCCACTCTAAACTTTCTCTACAGAATCCAGTTGCTCTATTTGAGACTGAAAATAAAAGTAAATTTCGGCTGTGCATACTTTCCAATTAACAAACTTTGTCATAATAACTCGCCGGCATTTCAAACATGCAACATGGCATGCGCCTCAAGCATACCGCCAGAGGACAGCGGACAGCGGCAGCGGCAGCGGAGGCGGTAGTTAAGCGGCAAACTTTACCCGAAGGAATTTCAAACATTTTCGCTGCCGCACAAGAAAGAAAGGGCATAAAAAACGCAACTATTTATGTTGCACAGTGTGGTAATAGCGGGGACTCGAGGGGTGGGATTGGGGTGTGGCAACACCAATATAATTGTACATTAAAAGACGCACATACACAGTGCCCCGTTGGCGTTTGCTGTCGTCATTCCCATTGTATTGTTGCTGTTGTTGTTGTTGTTGTTGCTGTTGAGCAACAAGCATTTTTATTGATTTTAGCCCTTTTAAGCAGCTCGCCGCGGGCCGTTTAGCCCCTTGGAATGGGCCAGTGGACAACAGCAGAGTTTTTTTCGATGCCCACCTCAGGGCTGGCGTCGCGTGCGCGCACGTTTATTGCTAATTTTTTTTCTAGTTTTCCTGTGCGCGCTTTTTTGTCGTTTCCAGCGTTTCTGGTTTTTGCTTTCCCTTTAGCATATACCCTAATATCAAAGTATTTGCATTTCCGTTCTTTTTGTTTGTTTAAAAGGAGTACAACAAAAAAATAAAAATAGGTCGCAATTGTTATTGTTTACTACGATTCCTTGTTAGCTTAATTAAGTACAATTTTGGAATCAGCCTAAATAAAATATAAAATTTACTTGTTGAATTCATATTTTTAGATATTTTATAATTTTTGATTTTAAATAAACACTTTTGTTAAACTTCTTCAATTGTAGAGCAATTTATTGTATGAAAGGGTATTCCACATTCGTTGTCCTGCATTTTTGCAACTATTTTTTTGCGCTGTTAAGTTGCTGATGCTGCTGATGTTCTGGTCCGCCGCTGTCGCGTCCTTGCTGCGTATTTTGCAATCGATTACAAACAGGATATGCACTGCGGAAGTGTGTTTTATGAGCAAGGGAGAATGAAGAAACGGCAAACGATTATCAATAGAACAGCTGGCCAGGAAGCGAGCTAAATGCTGTTGCAGGTGTGACCAGTTTCCCCTATACACACAGAGACTTCTTCAATGTGCCCTGCCAATTGAAGTTGAATGCATTTGCATGGAATCAACGATCTGTTATCGATGCCGCTGCAGATGCATCGCCGCAACTTCTTCGGCATTGCGACAAGTGGCTACAGTTCAGTTGCTTTGTGGGTCTTAAACACATTACTGGAATTTGCGATGCGTTCCCCCCTCCCCATTTCTTCAACTTCATCCCTTACTTGTTCCAAGTGGTTTCAGCTGTGAGTGGCTTTTGCTGTGCAAAACTTTTGCACACTCATTTGATGCACGGGTTTTGGCTTTTGGGGTGGTTGGGTGGTTGGTTGGGTGATCCGTGCGCCTACTTGTTTGGGGCTCAAGTCGTCACTCACACGCGAAGCTGCTCGCATTCAACTGCTCGACGGTTTTGCTGTTGTCCGTCCGGCGCATTGCCAGAAGGTGGGCCAGGGCTGGCAAACTGTGGCTGCGGTTGTGGCTTGTTCGATGGTTTTGGTTTCGGTTTCGGGGTTTGGGTTGTTCGCATTTGTATTTGTATTTGGGACCAGGACACGTCGCAATTTCACTGAGCGCCATTCAGGCTTGTGTCGGCGTTTCTTTCTTTGCCCGCAGCTTTTTTCTCCCTTTTTTTCCATATTTTTTTTCTGGTCTTTTTTTGCTTTTTTTTGTGCTTTGGGGTCAGCCGCCTGACGATTTCGTGCCAAACGCTTAACACTCCACAAAGTTGCCAGTTGAAGCAATTTTACGCAAGAGTAATTAAAGCGCAGCAACTCAGGGTTAAAGGGGGGGAGGGATGGGGGAGTAGGCTGTTGTTGGTTACACGTGAACGGTGCCAGGTCAGCTCTTGTTTATTTGGCGGCAGGAAAGCGCATTAAAATACCCCCCCAGCCTCAAGGTCGCCCAATTGAATTCGAAACGGCAATTAAAGCAGCAGGCAAACGAATGAAAGCGGCAAGCGAAAAGCTCGCCACGTGGCTTAATTACACTCTCGATGGGCTGCAGCCCAATACAAATGCTGATGATACGCTTTTGACTTATCGATTAATCAGATGCACATCACATTAGTGAAGCTAAATGTAAGACTTATCTTTTTTTTTTAATTTTTGTTGGATACAACGAAAGAAACATTATTTTTATCTAAAACTGCTGCATTAAAAATCAAGTTAAATCATTTTATGGAAAAATATTGTATGATTAATATTAATCAAACAAACTTTAAATTAAAACAAAGCACGCATTCATTAAAAATGCTCCGTGTACCCTTAACAGATTACGGACCCAAAATATGAATGCACATATATAATTATAAATGTGTACACACACATTATACAAAAATGTATTTTTTGGTATTTTTTTCAAACACGATTTGCCTTAATTAAGTGAGCTGAAATGATGAACACACACACGGGCTTAAAAATTGATTTTGCTTTTGTTTGGCAGTTTAATTATGCCGCCACGTTTTTTTTTGTAAATATAATTTTGAAAATTTAATTGAATTTTTTATTGAGTTGCTACGCTTTCTGCCCGGCCAACTGTTTCCACAAATCTCGTCGTTCGCCTTTTTGTTGTTGTTAAATAATTGACGCAAAAATAATAAACAAATTAAAACATACAGTTTACACGATTGAAATGCGCGAAATGCGAAATGTGTAAATAAAAAAAAACAACAACAACGTGAAATTGTTGCAGCTGTCTGCCCGTTGTTGTTGTTTTTGGTTGTGGCACGGGGCGTATGCGTATTAAAAATTTATAAGTTCGCTTGTTATTCCTGTTGTTGCAAGCGTAAAAAAGCCAACTTGGGCTGGAATTGAACAATGTCCGGCAATTATTCAAAACGTGAGAACAAACTAAATTGGACGTTTCTTTCTTTGGCACTGATTGCTGGCAAATAATAGTTGCGATTTCATGCGAAAGTGCCCGCTATTAGCCTGCATATTTGAGTGGCTAACTTCGCCGATTGCCACGCCCCCTTCCCGCCACTGACCCAACCTCAGCTCCCATAGGCCCTGTTGTAGTCAGCTGCGCTGGTTTCAGCCAAATGACTGTTCAAACTTTTCACTGTTGTAATTATTATAAATAAATGAAGCGCAATTTGGTAAGCAGAGACGGCCATTTGGGTGTGTTGCTGCCAGCAGCGGGGTGTGAACCGAGAGGGGGGGCATCAGTCAGAGGCTCGTGACTTAAGGCTGGCAGTTGTCCTGCCGGCGGTTATTGCCTAGCCTGCTGCCAGCTGCCTCGTGTAAATCTGTCTCTCTGACTGACTGCCTCCTATTTTTTTGTACCCTGCAGTCATTTGGTGTTCAAAGCGGGTATGATGTGCTTGCGTTTTAAAAAATATATAGTATAACAATAATAATATTTAGCTATTTAAGTGTTTGTTTGATCTTTGCAAAGTTGAAACAAGTCATTCAAAAAAAAAAAAAATATATTTTCTAAATATTATTTCTTTGCTTTTGATTAAACCTCTTTCGTTGCATCAAATGCACACATAATTCAAAGTACAGAGCATCTACTAGTCGAGCAAATTTCAATTTGTTTATTTTTAACTCGACAAACGCCCACATTTGTACAGTTGTTCATTTGCAGCGCTTTCGTAACAGTTGCTAATAGAATAGAAACCAGAACCAAGACAGAATAGAATAGAACGGAACACAACTGAACTGAACCCGCCCCAAATCAGCATGACATGAACTCAAATTAGAACAGACCCATATATATACATACGTAAATATATATTTATATATATATATTTGTATGACAGCTCGCTCCATGTGACAATTATTTAAATGTCCAGGCTAGGAAGGAGTCTCATATTTGTTGTTCGTACGTGTCCCGTTGCTCGGGTCGATAGGAAAATTGTAATACCTTCATAGCCTGATTTAAGACCGCATAAATTATGCAAAAAATACCATTTCAATTATTTAAATGTTCAGCTTTTAAAAAGATATCTATTAAATGAATGTGCACGCAAACGGTTCAGTTTTATATTTTTATATCTGGCAAAAGACAATAAAAAAGATACGCAGAGATAAATAAACGCGTTTGGCCACAATTCACAATTTGCCGCATTTAACAAACAACAAATTGTTATCGCATCTCAAGTTTTGAATTGCACTCCGATGCGTTTGCATTGAATTAGCCAGTTCCGCAATTTGCATGTCCAAAAACGGGTAGTTGGCAAATATTTCCGCATAGCTGCCGCAACAACAGAGTTGATAATAAAAGTTGACCAAAAAAACGCAAATTTTTGGTAGTTTTTCATAGCAATTTTCTGTTTGTATTTCTATTTCAATTTTCATTTGTATTTCCATTTCGTATTACCATAACCATTGTCGCAACAGCTCTTTGGCCAGAAGAAGAAGCATTTATGCTGAATAATAATAAAACACAGGCTGTCCGTCTGTCTGTCTGTCCCAACGGGCCATCAAAGAGGGCGACCTAAGTGCTGTCTGCGGCAGCCATTGAACAGCCATTAAATTGACCTTGAAGTCGGGGCACTTCAGTGCGAGTAACGGTATAACTGTAGCAATAGTTTTCCATTTCATTGTTGCACTCGGAACGCAGCCAATGGCTAATTACACACACTTGGCCACAAACTGTCCGTTGGCATTTAATCTACTTGCAATGTGTGAGCAATCAATTGAATGACCAGCTGTACAATTTAGTAAAATACCCTGTAAATCAGTTTTGCAAGTGTGTGGCAGGTTGGAGATATTGTTAATGAAATCGGTAGATAACTTAGTTCTCTACTTAAGTTAACTTTTACCTAAGTAAAGTTGCCATTCCACTTTGAAGTTGACTTTATTCAGAATATAATATAACTTGAAATGCATTAATTATATTGCTTTTAAGTCACATCCTGTTGTTCTTTTGTTTCATTAACAGTAACTGAATTATATTAATGTTTTGTTTTGCAGAACTTGCAAAGATTTCGATTGCTTTTAAATGGATCAAATGGTTCGCCCATTGAAAAGTTTGGCGTGTAAAACGTTTTGTAGCTGAAACACGTCTGCCTAATATACCCATTTTGTTAGTTTTGGTTGTGTGTTAGTGTGTGTGTGTGTACAGGATACATTAAGAAGAAGCCAACAACCACAATAACAGCTCAAATGCCGCTTGATTAAAACAACATTTACGCAACAATCCAAAGAACAATGAACAGAACAAAACCAAAACCAAGCAAACAGCTGCAGGGCAACAAAAGCAAGCAAAAGAGAAAAGAGAAAGGAGAAAAGAGAGAGAGAGAGAGAGCATGAGGCAATGATAGGGCCACAGTTTGGGACAAGTATGCGAATCCGCACCGGATTTATTCAGTAGTGAGCCAACCCACTGGCAAACATCAATTGAACTCTTTTGTGCAGCTCGAGGCAATAACGATAACAATAACAACAACAGCAACGAGCAACAATAACAGCAGCAAAGAACAACAACAACAACAACAGCTAGTACCGAGTGGCAACGGCATTTATTGTGCTATATGTAATTTGGAATCAATCAATATCACGCATACGCCATGTCTGCTTATAAAATCAAACGCACACCCAACTCCACGCCCATTCGCCCGCTTTCTCCTCTCTCTCTCTCTCTCTCTCTCTTCGGGCATTGCCTTCTCTGTCTTTCGTCTGCTTAGCGCCTGTTTAATTAAGTTAATGTAGTTAAATCTGCTTAAGCAAATATTTTCAGCTGCTCTGCTGCGGCCATTCAACACAATGCAAAGAGATAAAGGAAGGCGCTGTTCCGTCCCTCTCTCTCTCAACCGTACCACCCACTCATTCTCTCTCTCTTTTTCTTTTCCTGTCTGTTAGCTAGTGCTGCTCCCAGAAGTAAACCGAGTCAAAAGGCGCACACAAAAGGCATTCATTACATAGACAACACGGGCCGAGCGCAAACTTTTTTCCATCGACGACGACAGATTTGCGAAGTCGTCCGTCGATGGAGCCAAAGATGAAGCCAGGTCTCCCCAAACCGAGAGTCATTAATATTAAGTAATCGTGAAGGATGCTCTCTAGTGTGTAATACGCTGGGCGGACTCTGTTAGCCAGAGTCAACTTCTGCTGCTACTACTAACCCGGTGCTAACCTGTCCACTGAACTTTATGAACCCGGCTAACGCCCAATGCCTGATGCCCATTGGCCAAGTGACCATGAACACTGCCAAGTGACCATGAGTGAGACCAAAAGTGTCTGTCCACTGGTCGTAAATTCACTCAGCACACTCACGCACACTCAGGCACACCCATTCGCTTTGGGGCTTAAAGAAAAACAGTTATGAAGCGACCATTCTGGCCCCCTTTCAGAGTGCCCAACAATGGACAGATTAGTGAAGTGCTAAGAGTTCAAATGTATTTGGGACCGAGTCAGCCCCAAACTAACGGCAACAGCCTCGAACCTCAGATCAGATCCTAATGCTATGCGGCGGCGGGTCAGCGTTGTAATTGGGGACCTCTGAAGTGGCCAAAAAGGTGCCCAAGTGCATTGGGCGAGAAACAAACAACAGTCGATTAATATGTAATCGAGTGCGAAACGATCTAAATTATTAATCGATTAGTTTTTAGATTTATCTTTTATATTCCTTTATGCGAACTATTTTAATATTTTATAATAATATTAGTTATTATTAAAATTGATATTTAAAAAAAAAAAATGGATTCCAAATTTGTTAGTATATAAAATTATTTATTAAATATCACAAATATTTTTATATAGTAAAATATTTGGAATAAATTTTATTGATCTTAATAACAATCATTCCGAATACCGTTACAAAATCTATATCCTTTATCGTAGCAAAAATCTGTATAATTGTAAATTTATATTCACAAAATTTGTCACCAAAATTTAAAAAAAATACCAAAAATATATAGTTAGTATTAAAGCCTTATTCTTTGGCTCATTTGGATAACAACATGTCGGAGCACTAATTAACTTTGGGTTTTTAACGGCCGGCACCTAGTTCTGGTCCTTGTGGAAATTATGTAATTAACTGGCTACCTTAAAACTTTTTTCATCTTTTTTTGTTCTTTTTTTTTTGTGGGCTGCTTTGGCAAAATGTTAAATGGTTAAAATTTATGAGCCAAAAATACGAGAATATTGTGTACGTTAATGTAAATGTGTAAGGATGCCTTTTGCCAGCTCTTGCAGCCTATCCTGCAGACAGGACGCACAGGACGAGCATGTGAACGTGGAGTGGAGTGGAGTGGAGTGGTGTTTAACGCAATTCCAGGCAGCTGCTGGTGTTTTTCTTTATTTTTAATTTGACTTAACTTGCCTTAACCGAAAATTCAAATAAAATGAACAACGTGTCCACTTGGCCACTTTTCGGGCAAAGGGAAAAAGGGAGGGGGGTGAAGGGATGATATGCTGGCATTCCTTCACTTTCAGTTGGAAAATTGCACATTAAGCTTAATTAAGAAATTCATTGGCGCGTCCAGAATGTGGATGTGATGTGTACAGCTGCTAATGGCCAACACATTTAAAGCTGGCCAACAACTGTAAAACACCAAAACTGTAAGCTGTAATTCGCAAATGCCTAATAAGCAAAAGGCCAACGGATAGAGATATGACACAATCAGAGAGAAAGAGAAAGAGAGAGGGAGAGCAACAATTGTAGAAATAGTTTCCCTTACTTTTGATTGCCTGCGGTGGCTGCCACAACGAATGTAAATAAAATTGCGGCAGCTTTGGGGCTAAACTTCGAGCTACCTGCCCAGAGGGTTGTGTCCAACTGCACAGTGGACGACATGAAAAAGTCGCACACTTAACAAATTAAAAAGCCGCAACTTTCTTACAAGGGTGGAGGAAGGGTGTGGTGGGGGGTGGATAAAGTGGTGCAGCAAACGCTGCAAATGGCCAAGGTTCGAGCAGTTAGTTGAATGCGTTCCATCCCGTCGGGTTGCTGAGTTAGTTGCTGCTGGTTGCATTAGAACTTGGCTTGGCCAGCATGGCGCATGTGGGCCAAACAAAGAGTCGCGACAACGGCAAAAAGAAAAACCATAATTCAGGTTGGTGCAGCCGCGGCGGCTGGCGCAACAGGAGCACTGGGCGGCGGGCGGCGGGCGGAGGTCAGCTCATGACCTTATCTCTTGCGGCCCCGCATTATACTAAAGCAAGCCAGCGTACACAAAATGCGAAGAGCTTCCACCGGGCCCGTCGCTTCGCCACTGGATTGTTGTCTGTAATGCGAGCCAAAAGTTGCTGGCGGATTTTGCCAGGCCACGGGGCGTATGAGCGCTAAATAAGTGCGAGCGCCGTGTATCTGCGGCGAAGCTGCACTAAAAATTGCGCTCATTAAGCCGTAATTCAGGCCAAAGGTGGGGGCGAGGGGCGAGGGGGGGCTGCTTTTCTATGATTGCAACGAGAGCGCGCGATACTTGAAAAGCCAGCAGCAAATCTGTGCAAATTGCAGCGATTCATAGGCAGTTGGTCTAGATAGATGGCAGAGGGGGGAGCGAGGGGTAATGGAGTGAGTAGCTACGTGTGACAATATTGATTTAAATGTCATAAACACCCAAAAGTAGCACGCACACACACACAAACACACACACACACATACAGAGAGAGCAAGTGGCACATCCGTAAGATACTTTGAATGTTTTCAGAGATAGACGAAGCGGAAGCCAAGTCAAGAAGGCGAAGAAAAACAAACAGGCCGGCACGTTGTCAACAAGGTGTGCAAGTGTGTGTGTGTGTGTGTGTGTGTGCACACTAATGTGTGTAATATGCCACACACGTATCCAACTATTAACTAAAATGGAACACCACACAAATGACAGCACACATTTGCGGGCTGACCGAAACCGAAGCCCAAACTGAGAAACTGAGAAACTGAGAATGAGACCGCGTCCAGACGGGATCGTAAATATCACTCAAAAAAAACATAGCAAGCGAAGAGCAACAAGAAAAACGAAAGCAAGTTGGAAAAAAAAAGAGAAACAATAACAACAGCTTTAGCGCTTCCTTGTCATTTGTAACAGATGCGGGCGCCCGGCCGCAATTGACTACATACTCCGGGCAAGGAGAATAATCATCGGTGTGGGCACAAAGCTGGCGGTTCACTCTCTCTGGTAATTGGGCCCCGATACGACACAGTTATATACCCAAATACAAATATATGTATATATATATATTTTAAAAGGCCTGCTGGCAGTCGCTTTGTCACTGCGTTGCTCGCGCCCCGCCGCTTCGCGTGCTCCGCTCGTAATTGCGAGCGAAGATAAGCGCTTTATTACCGATTCACTGGCTTTTATCGCATTTTAATAACTCACAAAATGCGGCCACGATTTTTACGTCGCTTTGCGTTTCCGTTACGTTACGTTTAAGTTACGTTACGTTATGTTATGCAGCGTTACGTTGTGCGTTGCGTACCGTCGTCGGCGCCAGCCAATGCACAACTGAAACTGAAACTGAAAGCGTAAAATGGAAAACAGAACTGAACGCGTCGGCGACTGCTGCTGCTTTAAACGCTTTCGCTTTGGCCCAATGGCTGCCAGCCAGCCGAGTGCGTTAGCCGAGTGCGCCAGCAGCGTTCGCACGAAACGTGGCCAAAGCCGAAGCACGTAGCCCGAAAGACTGCAGCCACACGCAAGTGGAAATGGCGGCAGTGGGGCAAGGGAAGGGGTGGAGGGGAGGGGTGTCTGCTGGGCTCTTGCTCACTTGCATTGCCAAATGGTAAGGATACGCCAAGGCGCGGAAGTGCGTGAGCCAACAATACAGCACAGTGGCACCAAATTATGAATTTTTTAAGGGTACTTTTTAAAAGTGGATTAAAAATATGTTTAAAAGTGGTTTAAAAGTGGATGCAGCTTAGAAAGTAATTAAAACTTATAAGAATATTACAATAACTAAACAAATATAGTTAATTAAGTTAACTAAAATATTTTAAAATATTTGAGAAATATTAAAACTAGTTTGTTGTCTAATCTGTCAGTTAAGTTAAATTTTAATTAAATAAAAAACCACAATTTTTTTTTTGCAGCAAATTTATAAAATTTGGCACACTGTGCGAACGCATCTGTATTGGCAGCTGCTCCTATGAAAACTTGGTTAAAATATGCAAATTGAACAGCAAATAGCTTTAACTAAACAATGTTTCCTATATATTCTTTTATTTATAATTCGATTTTCTTCTAAATTTGATTAAGTTCCACGGTGCCCGTCGCTCAGTTCAGCTGCTCAAATTAGCCGCCTGTTCGGCCGTTTGTCATTTTTGCAGCACAGCTCTCCCTCTGTGCATGTGTGTGTGCGTGTGTGTGCGTGTGTTAGTGTCGCTATAAACTCCAAATGCAAGTGGCTGCTGGCGCCTTCTACTGCCAGTTTGTTGCAGCAAATCATTGCCGACTTTTGTGCGCAAATATTTACGACAAAGTCAGCTGCTGAGTGGCAGCTGCTGCTGCTGTTGTTGTTGCTGCTGCTGCTTCAGCTGCTCCAGCTGCTGCTGCGTGGGCGTACCGAGGCCGCTTCGGTGGCAAAGACAAAGGCATGCGTCCAACGGCAGCGACAACAACCTGTCACAGCGAGAGGCGCAGAAGAACACAAAGCGACATTAGCTCGTCGTCGGGTCAACAGAACTGCCGCCCCTTCACGAC
>SCDT01002404.1:0-23146 GCA_004143765.1 Drosophila melanica | reverse complement strand
TTTTTCGGACATTTTATTTATTCGTTCTATTTGTGCCGATGTATATATATATATATATATATATATATATGTCACTCAAAAGCTCAAGTCAATTATGTGAACTGCTCGCTGTTTGAGCTTGTTAAGCGTTGAATTTTTTTATTTTAGTTTTTTCTTTCTTATTATTTTTTTTTTTGACTTAAGCAGCTCCCGAGACATCGAATCGCTGTTCACCTCTCGCCCCCGCCGCTGGCAGCAGCTGCAGGTCATGGAATAGGTCAATCATTTGAATTGTTTTTAAGTGTTGTAAGTTGCAGTCCATCGGCTAACAAGCGGGGGGGATCGGGGGCGTGGGCAGCGCAGTTGAAAACTATGACTGCGAGTTTGTTGAACTTGTGTAAATGTTGTGTTCGAGGCATGCAACTGATTGAAAATTCGCCCACAAGGCTTGTTAATTGTGCCTAGTTTCAAGTACTCAACTTTGCCCCTTTTTTTAGTGAAACAAATCGCAATGATTTTTTCTTTTTGTTTGGATTAAAAATACACTAAAACTTTGGTTTAGTCTTTTTCTATAAAGTGTATTTATTATAGCTAATTTTTAAAAAAATATTCGATTTTGATTTTAAACCATTTTTTTTTTTAAATATTTGTACTAACTATAATAAATGTAATAATTTTTTAAATTTTAACTTGTCCATTTTCTACTAAAAAAATATATTTTTATTTTCATAATATTTTTTTTATCATTTTGGTAAAATTTTTCTTTATTATTACATTAAACCAATGTTATAAAAGGGATTCGTTCATCACAGATTCAAAAATTTTAAATGCAAGCTTTTGTTTTTGCCAAGTGTACAAATCGTGTATAATTTATTGCGTCTATTTGGGGGATGATGTCTGTTAGTTCCCACATAAATCCATAGCTAATGCTAATGCCGCGTCAGGACGGGCAACTTGCAACATAATCGAGTGTTGCCGCGCTGCAACTGCGTACGGTAAACAACACAGTCTAGAAACTGCTGTTGTTGTTGCTGTTGCTGTTGCTGTTGCCAGGGCAATTGCGATGACGTTGTGCCAATGACACATTAAGTTGGCGGACAAGCCCATGGGTTAAGCCTGGGCTAACCCTCAGTTAACCCCAGTCAATAAATACAGCTGGCCGACGCGCTGACTCAGCCACGCCCCGTACCCGCGCTGTAACTGTAACTGTAACTGTAACCATATCCATATATATATACCCCGGACTTAACACGGTTCACTCAACCAAGTCGGCGTCGCCATCAGGCAACACCATCAGCTTGAAGGCAGTCAAGCGGGCAGGTGTGCCGCCGCTGCTAACCGAAAAAAACAAAAAACTAACAAAAAAGGCAACAAGAAAACGTTGAGCAGCCCAACTAAACTGGCTAAAAGTGCAGCGGGCCCAGACAAGGAGCAGCTGCTCTGACGGCGTCTAGAATCCCTTGCGTAATGCAACTTCCTTGAGCCGATTGTCAGTGTATATATGTGTGTGTGTGTGTGTGTGTGCTTTTTGTTGTGCTGCCTGCTTGACTGCCACTTAACCCCAGCGCGACTTTCTGATAGTTTTCCCTGCCAGCTATCTAACCAGGCTGCTTCTGCTAAGTAAATGCGATTAAAATCTCTATAGAAATTGCGATGAGGCGGCGGCGGCGACAGACGAGGGCGCAACTGTATGAGTCATCACTTGTACACACACACACACACACACACACACACACACACATACACTGGTTGGTGATGGGTATTTTGCATAGAGGGTTGCAAAGACCAACAGCAAAAACGGAAGGAAAAAAAAAAAAAAAAAAAGAGAAGAGAATGGGAAACGAATTTTAACAAAATGCCGTAGCATACTTTTTTGCGCATTACTGAGGGGACCGCCCCTTGTGGCTGCTTTCATCTGAATGTGGCATGCGGCATGCGGCATGCGGCATGTGGCATGCGACTATAGCGCCCTAACCCAGTTCTATGTACGTACAAAATACCAGTTGACTGACTGCCGCTTTGAAGTAAAACAAAAAAACATAGCGAAAAGAAAAGAAAAGCCACAGAAAAAGAAAAGCTGGAAAATATACAAAAAACAAAAAAAAAATGCAATACAAGTTGGCGAAGAAAATCAAAGAAAAGAAAGGCATTTACAGCGCTAAACGCTACCGCAATGACCCTATAAAAGAAAAGATAACTGTAGTTACTTTTCATATGTGCAACACATTTAACCCGAATACATTTTTTGCTATCTGCAACATTTAATGCATATATAAATTCTTAAAATAAAAAATTCTTTTTTTTTTGTTTTAAATTTTTCGAAAATATATTATTTATTTTATACACTTTATTAAGCTTCAGTTAAGCTTGCTATTATTGTTTTTTGGAATTGGGTTTTTTTTTTTAGATTTTAAGATTTTAAGAAATGTGAAGTTAAATTTGTTGGAATTTTTAACTAAAGTGAAATCAATCGAGGCTAAGTTTGGGTAAAATTGTAACTAATTTCTTGATTTTGGTCGTGTGGAAACGGCAAACTTTAAATGGTTGACCCGCTCCGCCGGGTCCGTCGGTTAACTGGCTACGGGTAACTTGAGCTGAGTGGATCAGGAACGGGCAGGGATATAGCATATGGTTGGCGCCGCGAAGCGCAAACAAATGGTTAAAGCATTGAGAGAAAGCAAGAGAGCGAAAGAGAGAGTGAGAGGGACAGGGAATGGGAGTGGATTTGTGGCTCAAGGGTTGGCATTGCGCATTGTACAACGAAAAGCTTTTATGCCGTAGTTGTGCACACTGTGTACATATCCTTCAAAGTGGAGCACAATAGAATTGTCAAAATTATATACACACACAGATATATATATATATATATATATATATATGTGTATAAAACCGAAAAGAAAGTAGTAAAACAAAAAAGAAATGCTGGCAAGGTGCGGCGCTTTTAAGGGAGTTGGTGACTGGGCGTGGCCCGGGGTCGCACGTTGACACTTTGTGCATGTCAAACGTGCAATGACACCGAAAACGGCGGCGAGGACCCCCAACACACAGCCGTCTCCAAGGTATCAACAATAGCAACAACAACAACAACAACAACAACAACAACGAACGAACGAACGAACTAACTTATAGTTCGTTGCTCATAAAAATGGGCCAAAAGTTTTAGTTGACATTCTTGTTGGCCATATTAATGGGTCGCTAACATGCAAACAGGTTTTATACTTCCGAGAAGTCCAATCTACCCAAAGGAAGCGAACATAAATAGAGCGCCACAATTAGCGTCAGCAACAGCAGAAATTAATTCCTGTACAAACAAAAACCGCTCATTGTTGCTTTTACAAAGCTTTATCGATAGTTGGACGCAAAAAAAAAAAAGGACAATATCGAAAAATCAAAAATTATGAATTTAGAGTAAAGTGTGATATATCTTAAATTAAAATGTGATTTAGAAAATCTTGTTTGTCAGAATTGAGAATTATTTTATTATAGAATACAGTCGTATAATATTTGATTAATTATTGTTAAGAATTAACAAATGCCGAATTTAATAAGATCACATTCCAATTATTGTAATCAAATCTTAATATAGTTTTATCTTATTTGGTTAACAAACATACTCTTATCAACTATTTATTCAAATGCAAAATATTGAAAAATTGAGTTGAATCTAAAGACAAAGTTATTGCAAGAAAAACTCTGTTTTGGGACAAATTTCAACATTTTTATATATATGTATATATGTACATATAAATCGAATCAATTTCGTACACAAACGAGCTAGTAATTTATTTGCTAAGTAGTTGAGGCAATAATTTAACATTTTTTGTTTTGGTATTCAATTCCAATCGATGTATTTTCAATTTGAGCAGTCAATTTGAAGGCAGCAGATAAACGAAAAATGCAAACACACTTGACTCCCGACACCCTACTCAACCCCAAGTTGTTCCAACACCTCGCACTGATGATAAGGGATTTCGAAATAGAACTAGAGCTGCGTGTTTTCTTTCAGTGGAGTGGGCTGGGGCTTGGAGTGTGCCTCAATTATTATTGGACACAGACATTGTGAACGGTGTCAAATGTCAGAGTCTGTTGTAAATATGATTTCAATTGCAATTACAATCAGTTGAAGCAAATGTGTGTGTGTGTGTGTGTGTGGGTGTGTGTGTAAAGTGCTGTGTTGCCATAGCTCATTAGTTTACTGACTCAGAGTCAAGTCAATTAAGTGAGACTCATTGAACAACAGTGGAAACAAACGAAGATTATGTATAGAAAAAAAACAATTTACAAACATATTTATATATTCTTAGATACATAGAATATTAATATCCAAACTGCCGACGCGCTTTTAAATGAAACAAACAAGACATAAATAAAATCTGGGATGATGACTCATCGAGATTCGCATAGCTTCACTGACTGACTGCGGCTGAACTGAATGAAAGCCAGACAGCATCGGCATGATGATGTACAAACATACATACTTAACATCTGGCATAAAAGCCAGAGGCTCAAACGCAGGCACGGATGCAGGAGCCGACGCCGACACCGAAGCCGGAGCAGGACCCGTCATAGGCACGGGTGGATTGGATTTACCCCGACCGAGATACTCACAGGGGTTGTTTATGCTCAGGCATTCCTTTAAACACACACACACCCACACACACACAGCTAGCACTTGACGCCATGAATGAATCAAATGAATGAAAGGCTGACGAGTGAGTGTTCTTGTTGCAAGAGGCCAGACGCTTGGCCAGGTGGATTGGCGGCAGCCACTAAAAGGGCTGAGCTGAGCTGTGGCAGCAACTGCAGCAGGCCACGTAACGAGTTGCAAATATTGCCGGCACGTTATGTAAACATTTTCAAAATATCAAAATAAACAAGTGGGAACACTGCAGTTGCAGTGTAACCGGGTGTAACCGGCTAAACGATACCCATTCACAGTATAAAAACGGTTTTCTCGCCTGCAAGATATATCGATTTTGAATTTAATTGAGATTATTTCACAATTTATGTTAACGATATTTATCGATGTTTTGTTTTGTATGCTACATATTGCTCAATTTTGTCACGTTTACATTTTAAACGTTTTTAAATATATTGATAAATAGATAATCCATAAATTATGTAACCGATATTTATCGATTTCCTGTTTTAACCATATATTGACGAAATTTCTTAACATTTGTCATCGCTCAACCTTTATCGACTATTAATATGAGTAATTTGATCAATTGTTCTTTCAACTGCATTTTCTTTTCCCAAATGCATTCAAAACAATTTAATTTGCTAATGCCACATAGATCACATAGATCGTACGGTAAAAAGCGACCGTCACCGATAAAAGCACCTGCACCGGAAGCCAGCTAACACAATTTTTGGATATGAGCGCGGCTATTGTTTTTATTGCTCGCCCCTCGGCTGCTTCGGGGAAGCGACGCTGGGCATTAGAATGCCCGCAATGCTCGGCGGTCGTTAAAATGCCGAAAAATATGCAATGGGCATACACGATGGAGTTTTGGCCCACAACTTTCTAGGCAACAACATTGTGAGCCGGCCGAACATGCACATAATTATAATGAGTTGGGAAACAAGTAGAAGAAAGCAGCAAAGGCGGCAAAGTACACAGAACCAGAATCAACCAGAGAGAAAGAGAGAGAGAGAGTGCGAAAGAAAATGGGAAAGAGTAGAGTAAAGGAGAAGGGGTAAAGCTAAAGTGCTGCCTTGCGCAACGTGAGAACTGTTACACAAATTGTAAGTAGTTAAACCAGCTGGAAAAACTGAGTAGCAAGAGATCAACGACGAATTGAAGATAGCACGATGTGCAATCGGAACAAGATCTTTATTGTGCACGATTTCTGACTCTGAACAACTGTTTACCTCTGTGTGACATATGTGAGTGATTTCGTGTTGAAGCATTTAACAATTGTTGACCATTGTTGCAGCCAACATTTCCCCATGGAATATTTAAGTTAAATCTTTAAACGTGAAAAGCTTAAATAAACAGTATACTAAAAATATCGATTTTTGTTAATTCAGTCGTTTCACAAACCCAATATACTCTTTTCAGTTTCAGCGAACGAGTATGAAAACGATAAAGTGTCAGCAACGATTGGCATTACTATAACTTTGCTGTTATCAGAAATTGGTTTTTCGTGCCAAATGCATTGCTGATTCCCAAGAATTTTTTCTAACGGCTAACATTGAGCCGTTTACTTTTAATAAAAGATAAGAGGGCAATAAAAAAAAAAGCTATTTAAACAGCAATTAATCATATTGAAACGCAATTAATAAGGAAAATAAAATTAATGTATACGTTATGTAGAATAAAAGTGAAGTAACAAACAAGCTAATTTATGCAAACTCCCATGACCAGAGATCTTTAATCTTTAATTTTCCCAACCCAACTCAAAACAAAAAAAAAACAATTTTTTTTTTACTTTCACTCGTTATCTTTGTATCTAGATAACTTACAGCTCCCCATCTTAAGCTGTCGCCTTTGTCAATTTACGTCGCAGTTCATCGATTTTCTACTTCAGTTCGCAGACAATCGGGCACAAATATTGAACAGAAATTCAATATACTTAATGTACACATTTCGTGCATATATTAACGTGTATATCTTATGGAAATATATATACAATATATATACACAATATATGGTAGCTTAACCGCCCCAATTACCAAAGTCGAAGCCAACAAAATGACAAATGGCAGCGACGTTTGTGCAGAAGTTTGATTGATACGCATGAATCATGTCCGGAAGTAGTGGAAGTGGCTCCCCTCCAGACAGGGGTGGCTCTGTCGTCTGCATTGCCATTCATACCCTGCATCACGAGGGGTATAATCAATTTGTATAGGAACTATATTACAAGCTTGTTCAAAATACTTTGTCACTATCTTCTTTGATTTTTCAGTCTAATTTCAATTAGTCAAATATATATATATTATAATGTATCACATATATGTACTGAATATATATGCCTCATCGACCTGTAGAGCATCTGCGAGTCGAGTAACTTTTGCCCCAAGTTGTCTTATTTTTGCTGCTGTTGCGCTTGAGGCGTTCCAAAAATGGCAAAATGCGCTGATGAAGTTGATTTTAATCACGATGACGACGACAACAACATATAATGGGTGGTGTACTATATATATACATATATATATGTGTGTGTGTGTGTGTGTGTGTGTGTGTCTAGTGTGTGTTTCAATCTCTACGCTGGGGGTGCTTGTGCCTTTTATTTAAGGCAAGTTTTTACTTTAAGTGCGCAGTTTTCCTGCTGCAGTTCGCAGTGTAATAGAAAATTTCGAATGAGTTTGTTTTTTTATTTTTTTTATTTTTTTTATTTTTTTTGGGGCGCCAGTTAGTCGAGACCGGGCTCATTAATAAACATGAGGCGGCTATAAAAGCAGCAACAATAACAAACAACGGCGCCAAACGGAGCAAAAAATAACAACCAAGGACATCGGCAGCAGCAGCCGGAGCAGGAACAGGAGTAGCAAGGACCTCAAGTTTAACGTGGCATGAAAAATCAATGAAGCTGCCTCCAACAGGCAACCACATCAGCAGCAGCAGCAGCAGCAGCAACAGCAGAAAACGGAAATAATAGCAACAAAAACAACAACAACATTAGCCACAAACACGCACGCACATCACTGCTTAAATACCCTGTAGCAGCTTTGCCAGTGAGTTTATTGAGTTTATGCAAGTGACAAAAATATACAAAAAAAAATTCTTTAAAGAAATGTTTACTTAAAAAAAAAATTAAATTAAATTAAAAACAAATTGTGAAAAACACAACTTAAAAAAGAGCACTTTAAATTTGTATTTAAGGGGTATGCTTTTTGTTGGCCACATGTTTTTATGCTGACACCGTGGCGTATGCGTAATTCATGCTACGNAAATAAAAAAAAAATCGATGGGTCGCAGCACAGAAGTTGAGAGGAACACATGCACATATGTTTAAGGTTTTAACAATAGTTGTGGCTGTATTATTTCATTCTCTTCTTCTTTTTTTTTATATTTGTTGTTGTTTTTTTTTTTTGCGAGCACGCGCCCACACAAAAGCCAACTCGAAACTAGTTTTTCAAAGTTCAGCGCAGACAACTTTGGAGAAGTTTTGAGGCAGCCGGAGAGATGCAGCGAAACATATACGAATTAAGTGAGAGGCAAGCTACAAACACAGCGAACGATACATAAAGCAATCTAGTTGAACGGACCTGTAACATCTGGTTTTTGTTTCTTCTCATTTTGTTTTTGTTTTAATTTTTTTGCACTTGACTCTGAACAAAATGAAAAACTCAACAATTTGAATAGCTACAATTTTTGTTGCCATTCAATAAAACAAAGGTATAAATTCACTTTATTTGAATTATGATTAAATTTAATAAAGGTTGTAATTTTATACCAAAATGAATTAATGAATTCATTAAAATTTTAATATGGAAACAATAAACAAAACGTTTACAAAGAAAGTGTCTATGAATTAATTAAATTTATTATAAATACATTTTAAAAAATTTAATAAGCATTAAAATTAATTAATTGATCATTTTTCAATAAAATAGAACAATTAACGCAGTCAATATTGCAAATTTTAATTAAACTTGTTTTTTTATAACTATTATTATATAAAAAAAAAAGTTAGTGCTTATACACATGAATTTATGTATATATATATATCTTCTTTTTTTTTTATTTAGTTTTTTGGCGTATTTAATTACTTTTACACCTGTGCGGTATTTAAAAAAAAATCCAATAAATTAGCTATTAAATTATTATATTACATTATGTAAAATGCGATTTCAAATAACTTAATAGCAAATTTTTCGAAGACTATAAAACTCAAATGACAAATATATATGTTTATATATAGTATATATTTATAACCAAATACAGGTGAGTTCAAATTAAAGAGGCCACGCCCACCTGCAGCTCACGCACAGTGTGTTGTGTGCATAGTGTAGCAGTATCATTTTTTGTATTATATTTTTCTTAACATCAAAGTGCTAAAAATCAAAAAAAAAAAAATATTAAAAATCGTATCATCGCTTGGGCGTTCTAAATTTAGCTGTGCACGCATTGCGCCGCTATGCAGCAGTGGCAGCAACATTGACTTGTGTGTGTGTGTTGCATATTAGACAACAACAACAGCAGCAGCAGCAACAGCAGCCAATGACAACAATAAAAGTATGTCACGCTGAATCACAGAGGCGTATAGTTCGTCTAGAGAGATACGCGGGACCAGCGAGTCCATTGTGAACTAAATCATGCGCGACTTCATTGCGCATACGCCCCGTCCCAGTCACAAATTTCCGTTAAATATTTATTTATATTTTTAACATTTAACAGATAACATTTGAGCGATCGATTGACCCAAAAGTTATATTGGGCACGTTTTTTTTCAACACATGCAAAAATTATTATTTATTCAAAGGTTTCGATATTCCATTAATTTTAAATTATTTGAAAAGTACAAAATTCCTTTCAAATTAAGTTAAATTTGTTTTTAAAACGCCTCGTTTTAAAAAAAGTCTTTTCTAATAATAATTTTTGCATATTTTGTTCAAGTCTTTATTTTATAATAAAGATTAAACTGGTTATTGTGTTTGTTTTTTCTTTTGCATAATTTTATTATTTAACTGCAATTGGCTAGTTTAATCAATTAGCCGAACTTTTACTTATTGCCTTGCCGCAATAATCGCGCCACCCATTCACCCGTTCATTCACGATCTGTTTGAATGTGGTGAATAAAATGCAAATTGTGTGCAATATGCGCAATTAGCTTATTAAAACACATTTTGCAGCTGAATGAACTGAAAATCAGAGTGCAGACAATTCGCAGTGAAAACAAATAAAGCGAGAGAGGAATCGCAAATTGAGTCAAGTCAATTTCATAAATGTGCTGTTGACAGGCGACAAGTTTATAGGAAGTATGACAACAAAATAACGAGCGCCAGATGGCGCTGCAATTGCCAGGCAAGCGTGTTGATCTTCATCTAAAAAAAAACCATTGAGGGGGTCCGGTGATTAAGCCAAGTGTATAACGTGTTCGACCTGGGGGCATTACGTAATACTCATGACTTGGTACATACTCCAATGTATAACATTTATATAAATATATATATATATATATATATATATATATACATATGTAATCGCATATTCTAAGCGTGCCGGACCATCCGGTCAAACTGGTTATAATTACTACTACCTGCTGCTCGTCTAGCTGCTAACCTCATCATGAGCATCAACATCATCAACATGATTAAGAACATTGTCGTCATGGCCCAAAAAGCGAGCGTACACACACACACACACACTCGTACACGCACATACATTTCCCACTATTAACCCATTTGACGAGCCGTTGTAAAAATAAATAAATAAATAAAAAAAAATGCGTGTGGAAATTGTGTTTTTACACATTGCCAACTCTTGCAGAGGTTACGAACTGGGCCTAAAAGACAGCCAGACAAAAAGAGAGATAGAGAGAGAGAGAGTGCGAAAGAGAGCGAGCTATCTGCCGTTCTATCTGACATCTGTTGCTGCTGCTGCTGCTGCTGCGTAGGAAAAACTATTTTCGGTCAGCTATTTTTCATATATTTTTCATTTATTTTTTTTTGTTGTTGTTAGTGTTTTTATTTTTTTTTTCATACAGCACGTCACGCACTTCTTGCCGAGCCAACGTGTTTTTCGGATCACAAATGAGGTCATCGTCCAAGCGCGTCAAAAACGAAATTCCGCATTTCGAAATGACCGAATGCAATGGAATTGACGGGCAACAAGTACCCGCAAGAGCAACAACAAAATAAAACAAGCCCTATAAAATTAATAATAATGAAAAATGAAAAAGCAACAAAAAAAAGTGTATATTTCTACGTTTATATGTGTGGAAAATAAAATGAAATAATGAAACGTGTTTCTATTGCAAACAGGTTCTAATCGACCATACCGACGAAATCGCACAAAAAAAGGCTAAACTTGAGTTTCTGTCATGTGCAGACATTCTGAGTCATTGAAATTCAAATGATGTCTCATCATAATCATCTGCAACATCGTCATCATCGCGTTTAATCATCAACCAAAATGGGCAACAATGTCATACATTTTTTTAACAAAATTTGAAATATTATTTAAGTTAACCAATTTATTATCAAAGAAAAGAACCAGTTTTCAATATATTATTTATAATAAATTATTATTGCAAGTCATTTGGAATTAGAATATATACTGTTTCGATTTATACGTGTTGCCATAAAGCGCCATCTAGCGCGAAGAAACTCAAGAGCATAAAAATTATTAAACTTAATTCGAATGCAAAGTTTAAATTTTCCTTTCATTTATATAAATTGATGACATAATAAACATAAGCCACAATTTTACTGTAGTTAATTTCCTAATTGGTATCGATAACTTAAGCTTTTACTGGTTATCGATAAATATATAACACATGTTAATACGAATTATTCAACAGGTTAAAGTCAATTACAAAGTTCAGATCGAAAATGAATCTGTGAATCATATTCAAAGAAATTCAAATTTTCCGATAAATTGCATCAATATTATTAATAATGTCAACAAATAATCGATGACTTTTTATAATTTGTATGAAAACTCTATAAAAACAATAATATTAAATTTTTTTCATCTGATTTAAAAAGTTTTGTTGGAAACCCTAAAACCAAATCTGAGGACAAACTGAAAACAATCCGCAGCCTATTTGCTCAATACGCTATGCTATATATATGTATATATAGAAATATCTAAAAAATCAGAGAGAGCGATCAGAAAAAAAAAACACACACAAGAAATAAACTAAACGGTTTTTTGATTCAAATTACAAATGCGAAGAAACAAATGAAGAATAAAAAGCTGTCTGCTTTAAATTGATTTATGTAAATTACCAAATTCTTTAACTAGACTAAATATAGACAACAAAATTGAGAATCGCGGGCTATGCAGCAGATCCGAAACTAAAATATATGTATGCTGATGTTGTACTTACTCCGGTTCCGGTTGGCCATCGGCCTCGCACTCAATAATGAATGGCTTGTCGCTCTCCTTGTTCTGTTGCGCCACCTTGAAAAGCAGCTCATCTGTGGGGGGCTGTTTGATGATCCGCGGCGGGGAATTGTCTTCAAAGAGACGAAATTAAGGAAGGAAAAAGAAAGAGTCAGTTTAACGCTGGACTGGGGACAGACTTCACTAATTTGGCACATAAATTAGGGCCTGAATCTCTCTGGCATGCTCTATTTTTTCAATGCGCTTCAGTCTACTTAATAAGTTGTTTTCAAATGTTTATTTTTACCAACTGCTGTCGCCAGCCAGTGGCTATTTTTGTGGATCTAGTTGCTGTCTATTGGGAACTGGTGCCTACGAGACTGGCTCAGGTGGGCTTTACGCGTCGACAGATTTCTTCAATTTGAACTAAATGTTTTGTTTTGTTGATTTCGAAATCCCAAGAGGACATATACAAAATTTACAACTTTTGCATTGAAAAAAGAATTAAACGATTTTTTTTTTTTGGGAAATTTTGAAACGTTTTACAGATGAAAAAGAATGAACTAAACTTTCAGGAAAACAATTACGTATACGTAAAGAAGAAATGAGCAAGAAATAAAAAAAAGGTTTACGAATGTATAACATAAAATAATAAAAATAAATAAAGTGCAAAGAAGATAAGAAACAAGAAATTAAAAAAAAAATTTGAACAAAAGTTAAAAAATTTAAAAAAAAAAATTAAAAAAAGAATAATTTACGGAAATAATAAAAAATAGCATTGAAAGAAGTTACAAGTAAACGTTTACACATATAACTTTCAAGAATTAAAAAAATAGATGGATATTAAATTTAGAGTAGAGTAAATGTCAAAAAGAACTGAGAAGATCTCAACAAAGAAAAAGTATAATTTTAAGCTTTGAATGTGAGTCAACGGACGTGTTTGCCGTTAAATTGCTTTGAATGTGATCATCTACACAGATCTTCCGTAACATAAATGGTTTACGAGATCGTTGCTAATTGTCTCAGCTGATAGATAGATGAGAACACAGTCTGTTCTGCATTCTCTCAAGACTACCCAAACGAGACGGGGTGAAAGAAAGGGAGAGCGTGCGAGAGAGAGATAGTCTTTGCCCCAATAGACATTGTTTTGGTTTTGGAATTGGACTTTCAACTTACTCATTGCCGTTGTGCTGCCCAAAATGGCAGCCACAAATATCGCGGCCAGCATCGTTGACTGCCGCCGCATTTTAGTTGTTGTTCAACTGCGATGCAATTGTAATTGTGATTGTTGTCGTTGTTGTTGTTGTTGTTGCTGGTGCATGCACATGCACATGCACACAGACACCCGCACACTAACACAGACACACGCACACACACACACACACAAACTGTGCTCCGTTTGTATGGCACACTCTCCTCGGAACCTCGTTGGGATCTACAACTATCTATGCAATTGTATTATCAATTTCGTCGTGTTGCGATTGTACTTTCTGGAATGTGTTTTCTTTTTTTGTTTTTGTTTTTGTTTTCGTTTCTTATTGTTGTTCTCACAATTTTCTCACTAATGAAAATTGCATCCAAGTGAGCGTTTTTCCTTTTGCATGCACTGTAGTTGGCAAAAAGAAGACGAAAATTAGGTTGAGCTACTTTTCACACTTAAACGTCACAACAAAGTTTCTATAATAGATATATGTATCTATATATAATTATATATATATGTGTCTGATGAATCGATGTTTCTGTTATTGTTGTTGTGTCTGCAATTAGAAAAGAATAGAAAAGAAATATTTAATGGTTATTCATAAAATTCATTATTATTATTATTATTTGTATTTTTATTATGGACATGATTTAAACAACGAAAGTGTCTTTAATAGTAAACACATGCCTCCAACCATATAATACCACCACCATTCGCAATATAACAAAATGCCTTGTTTTTCATAATTTCTGATTTTTCGGAAATTTATTTTAAGCATTCACAAACAGCCAGATGGCATTCATATTCAAAACATAAACACACATACGTTTGTATGTATCCACAGCCGAAATGTTGTTTAGTAAATAATATCTTAAGCATGATATTAAATGCGCCCAATAATAAGTTAAACATAAATCAGATATTATGAAATATGTAAGCAAATCAATTTTCGAGTTCTTAAGTAAAAGGAAAAAAAAAAGAACAAGTTTTTAATTCAATTTTATGTATAAAAATTAAGTGAATTCAATAAAACAAAAACAAAAATAATTAAATAAATTTTTCAAATTTAATCGAAAACTTATTTTGTATAAATACCAAAAAAAGTTTTTCTTTTTAAGAATTTCTATAACATTTAAAGTATTTCCCTTGGATATCTGCTTATTTAAGTTTATCGGGGTAATTCGTGTAATCGCTTGTTTTGAATCACGCACTGAGCTTAACCGAAAGCAACAAGAAGACATAAAACCAATAAACGGCCCCGACATGAAAATCGATCATTTGCAATTATTACTTTTGCTGGGGGCGACGAGAGAACCAAGAAAAATTGACAGCGACGGCTGCCATCGGAAGTGGTCAACAACTGACGAGGAGGAGGCAACGAGCCGGACAGCGAACACCAGTTGGCACAGAGAACGCAAAACAAGCTGACCAGGCGGCTGTGCTCGACTAGCTGTTACCCTATAATCGACACAATATTCGAGCCTTAAATGTGACAAATTGCAATCAAACTTATCTTACCTAAAATTTCTATATTTTTTTCAATTTCTACTCAGCGCACCCATTTCTTTAAAATTTATCTACAGGGTATAGAAAAAGTGTCAATGAATCAATTGCAAATGCGCACAATAACACTAAAAATAGCAGCAAGGGGGTTGGGTTGGGTGCAGAGTGCCTCGTCATAGACCTAATTCCCAAATGCCATTCAATGGAAAATGTGTCAAGCGAACAGAAACTGTGACTGCGACTGCGACTGTGAATGTGAATGTGACTACAACTGCACCGAGACAGGGCCAATACGAGACGAGGGCCAGTTAGCAGCATTGGAATGCCACAAAATGAAATAACAAAAAAACTGTAAAAAAAAAAAAAAGAAAACAAAGCAAAACTGTAATGGAAACAGAAACCGAAACAGAAATTGAAACAATAACAAGGGGTTAGAAGCGAAACGCTAATTGAATTAGCATTAGACGGACGGGATTCTCCTCCAGTTCCGAGCTGTCTGTGCACGGGCCCAATGTGCTGGACATCAAACTGGTAAAAATGCTGCACTGCAACGGACGTTGATTGTTGACTGTCGCAACAGCACCACACAGTGGCACCACACAACAGCGCACCACAAATGAGCCAGCAGTCCCAGCAGCCTCCGGAACAGAGCGGACATAGCCATCACGGCATTATGGATATACGGAATCTCTGCCAACGTCTCGACGTGGACAGTTTAAAAGGTGAGCTGACCAAAGGTCAAAATTCCCAGTGAAAACCAAATGAAAGAATTGAAAACGATCGAAATAACAGGTAAAAACAATCAAAAACCATCTAAATTCTTATTTTGCATCTTTGCTGTGATCACAAAAAATTTGACTGACAAAAATGTTATGCATCTAGCTTAAAAGCTGAGAAATATATATTTTAAATTTAACGCCAGCAGCTGCACTATACTACACTATATAATACTATATACTATATATACTAGTATACTATATACTACTATACTATACTCTAGTCACTTTCCATGCCAAAACTGCATCGATTTTTATGTTTGATGGCATTTTGGTCACGATTTGTACTCTATATTAAATCTACTTTTAAAATATATGCATAATTAAAACTAGATTTTATTTCAGTTTGCTAAATTTTTGCTAAATAATTAACGAATTATTTTTTTTTTTTTTAAATTTTAGAAGTGCGAATTTTTATTTTTAGTCGATTGTGTTTGCCACAATTGGCACAAAAAAACAAGATTTAAAACGTCAGTTCGAGGGTTTAAATTTTTGGTCAAAAATCATGCCAAAATTAACAAAAATTTGGACATGTTTTGGCGTCTGGATCCATAGTTTCCATATATCAAACTTGCATAACTTTCAGTTTGATGGCATATTGGCACTGATTTTTCTTCTAAATAAAATATATATTTTAAATATATGCAACAGTCGTGTACACTCTTAATAATGATTGTTTTTTTTAGAAAATACTTTCGTCTCGATCCTTAGATATATTAAAAGTATATATTGAAAGCTTTCTAAATTTTGTGTTGTGTTTTGTTTACCAGCCAAGCTGTCAACGCTGCCACAACTGAAGTTGCCGAAATCGTTGCCGAAACTGCGAGCTGCACGTCGCTTCTTTCGCAGCTCCCGAGAGAGCGGAGCAGCAGCAGCAGCAGCAGGAACAGCAGCAGCGGGAGAAGCGGGAGCAGGCGCAGTTGTTGGTGCTTTGCCGTTGCCGCAGGGGCAGTTCATCAATCGGACGCCGCAGCGCATTTCGACGGTTAGCGGACTGATGCAGGAGCAACTGGGAGCATCGGAGGGGGCGGGGCGGCATCTGCAGCCGAGTGCGGGCAGCTATCGCAGCGCCGGCAGCCTGGACGATGACTACTATGCGCCATATGGCAGCGGAGCGCGCGCCTCGCGACCAATTAGTCCCATTAAAATGCCCACAGAGACAACAACAACAACAACAACAAACACAACCACAAACACAACAGCAACGGAACTGCGCAACTTGCAACAGCGGTTGCAGCGCGGCTGCAAAAGCCTCAGCGAGCTGCGGCTGAAGCATCTGTTCGCGAGGCAGACGACGGTGCGCCGTGACGTCATCGAGGTGGACCGCTACGTGGAACAGTACGAGGCGGAGCGACGCATCGAGCAGCTGGCGCAGAAGCGTCGCGATCGGGAGATCGCCGACAATTATGATATACAGATCAGGACGCTGCCATTGACCAGGCAGGGCACGCAGACGGACCACAGACGCAGCGTTGAGAGCGATGAGAGCGGCATGGAGGAGGATGAGGAGCAGGTGGAGGTGGCGATGCCGCGCCCGAAACCTGGAATAGCGGCCACCAGATTCGCCAAGGTGCGCCAGCCGCCGCTGCAGATGCCCACAGAGGAGCCAAGCGAGGAAACGAAGCAGGAATCGAAACAGGAGTCGAAGCAGGAATCGCGGCAACCCATGCGTCAGGCCATGCGCCAGAATTTGAAGCGTCTGCGGCGCTCCATCAAACGTGCGCCGCAGCCGGCAGACACCGGCGAGGAGGAAGCGGAGCAGCAGCAGCAACGGCAGCCGCAGCCCAAATCCCGCGGCGGCAGCGTGGGCACGTTGCGTGCACGACTGCGTCGATTCGCCTCCAGCGAGCAGCTGCAGCAGCGCTGGCGCAAAAGCTTCAACAGCAGCAACAGCAACGATCAGCAGCAGCAGCAGCAGCAGCAATCAGTTGGTGCAACTGGCGCCGCATTGGGACGCACGATGAACAAGCTGAACGAGAAGATGCAGCAGCTGAGCAGCGGCCTGTTTCGGCGCGAGAAGCAGGTGAACAAGCCGAATACCGTTGGACGTGAGCCCGTCGAGATCGATGACGAGGAGCTGGAGGCGACCTATCATCACAGCGACAGCAGCGAGGATAGCGACGATAGCGGCGAGGCGGCGTTCGGTAAGCGGGAAGTGGAACGGGAAGAGGAGCGGGAGCGGGAGCGGGAGCGGGAGATGGAGAAGCAGCGACCGCGACAGCTGGCGCCCGCAACGACAGCATGGAGCAGCGAATCTTTGGAGGAGGACGGATCGCTGGAGACGCATCAACTGTGTGGCGATTATCCGCGCGTCCTCATCCACCAGCAGCAGACGGACGCGTTCGAGTCGACGCTGATCATCGCGGTGGCAACGACGCCGCCGCCGCTGCCGCCACAACCGGATACGCAACCAGCTGGGGAGAAACAACAGCGCCACCAGTGGGTGTCCAACGAGCAGATCATCGCCGATTTCAGGGCGACAACCGGCGGCGGCGTTTGGCCGGCGCCGACGCTGTACAAGCCCAAAAGCGTGGACATCTTCGAGAGCGACGGCGGCGCCGCGGCGGCCTTTGCGGATTTCGATGAGGTGCTGCGAAATGCGCCCGTGTTGCGCATCAGCAGCGGCAGCAGCAACGAAGAGGAAGAGGAGGATGAAGAGGGGGAGGTGGAGGATGCCGAAGAAGAGGAGGAGGATGCGGATGACAGCAGCTCGCGAGTAACGAAAATACGACTGCAAATGCCGCAGATTGGCAACAGCAGCGAGAGTCTAATGGAGCAGCAGCCGCTGGAGCACGACGAGCCGGACAACGAGAACGAGGATGAGGCTGAGAATGAGGACGGGCTGGAGGATGTGGTTTTGGTTGCAGCTGAGCCAGCGCTGGCAGAGCGACCTCCATCGGAATCGCCGCCACCGCCGCCGTTGCCGCAGCGGCGACCACCGCCAAAAATTGCGGCGCCCATTTACGATGCGGTGCCGCCGCCGCTGCCCGTCAGCCAGCCACCAACAACAACAGCAACAGCAGCAGTAACAGCAGCAGCAACAGCAGCAACAGCAGCAGCAGTAACAACAGCAGCAGCCGCAACATCAATTAATCTGGCGCAGCGCAGCGTCTCGATGACGCGTCCGTCGAAGCCGCTGGTGAAGACGAGCTCGCTGCGGCTCACCTACAACGAACAGATGCGACCCGGCGACGTTGGCAAGGTGAACAAGCTGATCTCACGGTTTGGCGGCAGGCCGCGTCTCTGCGCGCGGCGACTGCACAGCGAGGAGCTGACCACGTGCAGCGATGCGGACGACGAGCTGCCCGAGGCGCAGGTGGAGCAGTTTCCGGCAACGCCAACGCCGGCAAATGTCAAACGCAATGTCATACCCGATATTGTGACCACACAAGTGATCATCAACAACAACAACAACAACAACAACAATAATAACATCACTCCTGATACGGCGCGGGATCAGCTGCAGCTCAGCTTGGATCGACAGAATTCCAATTGCAGTCGCAGCGAATACGGCTCGCCGCTCTCCTTTCCCCTGGACAACAGCCGGCGACGCAGCTCCACGCCCACGCTGGCCAACACGAGCCAGGTTCAGGTTCCGGTGCCGGTGCCGGTGCCGGTTCAGGGTCGCCTCCAGGCCCTGGCGCCGCAGTCGCAGTCGCAGTCGCAGTCGCTGCTGCTGCAGCAGCGGACGCAGGCGCGACGCAACCGACGTTCGATGACACGCGACGATGACAACTTTTACAGCTTTGACAGCGATGAAGGTGAAGAGCGTTGCAGTCGGGTCTAACCGACTGCCCAATATTCGTTCACAGCTTATCGATATCTATAAATCTGTAATCTGTCTGTGAAAATTCTATATATCGAAATTTAAAATTGGGTCAGATATATAGAGATTCAAGCGATTCACTTCGTGAACGAGTAGAATGAAAATTCGACTGTTATTCAAACTCTAATCTATTCGTTTCTTGCAGAGAATAGCTATTACTCGATAAGTCCGTCGAGCAGCAGTCGCTATGTGGTGGAAATTTGATTCGACAACCGAAGAAAAAGTGAAGTGAAACAATTCTTAAAGCAGTCCAATTTTCGGGGAAACATCGCAGCGAAAAAACGACCACGAAAACTGGAGTTAAAATTTACAAATTAAAAATCCAATATAAAATTAAAAACGAATCTTAAAGAAAGAATGGTATTGCATAAGTTTTAAAAACATATTTGAACAACAAAAAGTATTTTTTTTTTTTTGGAGTAAGTAAACAAATTTCTTAGCTGTAAAATTGTAATAACAATAAAAAAAAAAAAATTATCTAGATAAATAAATAAAATTAATAATATATTAAATAATTTTTTGCTTTGTGCTTGTAATTATTTTGACTATCATAATATATAAAAAGAATAATTATTCATGGATTTTATCATATTTTGTTTTAATCTATCAATTTTGAATAATTTATATTCATATAGAATACATCCGCTGATTTTAACTAAGAAAAAAGTATACTTAAACAAAAATTAAATTCAACTGCAAAAAAATGAGAAAACTATAAAATTGTGATTATGTTGGATATTATTTATTTGATAAAAAACTAAATAACTATAAATTTTATAAACATATTCTTTTCAACAATTTTATGTTTTATGTGAGCCAAAACGAAAGGAACTAAAAACACGTATATGTACATATATAGAAAGCGAATTCCGATTCCAATTCCATTTGATTAATGCGTTACCCTAATGGGGGTAGTTTGAGGGCGCGGCCGCCAGCTGACACCCTCCCCTGATCGGGGGTTGCATGCATGCGATCGTCCGGAATATGCGATGGCATGCAACCCTGCCGACAAACACCCTACCCCGAAACACTAACTGTAACCGTTACCCTAACCATAACCCTAACCCTAGTGCCGGCACCCCTATATACCATAAAGGATTCCTGCACTTCTGTTTGGCTAACTTTGACTTTGCTTCAGCGAGCGCATTTTAATTGATAATTTATGCTAATTATTTAATTAAAGTAACTCGCTGCCCTCATGCAGGTATATACAAATCGAGAACGATATATGTGCATATTCACCCAGAGAGGGTAGTTATTTGCACTCAAAACAACAAATGCAACATATGGAAAATGTGAAATATAAAGATGCAAGCTTTTAGTATCTTCGAGATACCCTACAGATGGTGTTAATAAATGAAATTTAAAATTTTGAATATAAAATTAATATATATTTTGAAAAAACAAAAAAACATATTTATAAATAAATTTGATTTATCATTAGATTTTCTTTTTAAGATATTGTTAAAAACCATATTAAACTCAGTTTTCTCCCTTCTAAATGACAAATTGAGAACTAACCGCAATTGTTATAATTCTACTCATAACAAATTAACAAATACGTGATCAAAATTTTATCGAACTTTAAGCAGGAAATTCGCTAAATATAAAAAAAAAACGTATTTTCGAATACGTGTTTTATGCTGAATAAAAAATGTCGGACAAAGTCAAATTGTAAAAACGTGCTTTTAAGTTGCATTTAAGATCAAATTTCCTTTGTATTTTAGGTAAGAATATTTTTTGTTGTTTGTTATGTAATTAACCAATTCGACTGATCAACAATTTTAGAATATTGTTCTTAAGTTTCCTGCACAGTGTTGAATATGTTTATTGTATGACCTTTGCTTTAGTCCTTGCCGCATTCGCTGCATTGCCGTCTCATAACATATTACAGGCACTGTCCTCGTTTCGGCCTTGGCCCTTTGTTAGCAATCTGTCGCAAATGACCCTCATATTCACTTCTCTACCGCTTCTCTACCCTTCACGAATATCTCGCTGCCACTCCAACCAGCTTAGTTCAATATGCACTTTTCCACGTTTTCCGTTGAACGTTTTTCCTTGCCTGCTGATTTTCCACAGCTGCGCTTCATTACGCAGCTTAAGCAGCGTAGTTTTTTCGCTGCAGCTGATCTGGTAGCTGAGTGTCAAATATTGCGTATACGCGGCGTATGACTTATTCGATTGCTGCAACTGCTGCGGCGTTAAATGAATATCTCTCGAACGTGCCCAATTAAAAAAAGAAGGAAAATCGCTTAATAGTTTATCCAGCTTGCCCGCATTCAAGCGCATTAAATGCCAATAAATTTTGTAAATTAAGCCACCAGGCGTGGAGGGGTGTGCTATAAACAAGCATACACACACACACACACACACACACTGAAATGCTGACCAGCAGTTTCATTCACATCATCAGGCAACATCATTGACATTTGAGCAATTAATTTGAAAGCCGTTTATCAAACGGAGAACAGAAGGAAATTGGTAAAAGCTGGAAGGGGGCAGGGATGGGGTGGGTGGTCAGCTCTAAGCCCAAAAGCAGATGCTGAGCAAATAGATCAAATGGTTTTCAATGGCAGCCAACTGATTGTCCAGACACATTTTGTTTGCCAGCCAGCCAGAAACAAATATGAAAAGGCATAAACAGGAGTTTGGCACAGGACACCAAAGCTACCAAAAATTGTAATGAATAAGTCCAAATAAATGTACACCCTGTATATGCACACATGAATATATCCGTATATACATATATACGCATATATGTAACTGTATTCGTTGGTATCCTTTTGTTTCCTGTGCGTTCAACCCTCGGCTGCAAAGTTATTTGACACGCGACTGGGAACAGTACACTGGGTACTGGGAATTGGACAGCGGACAGCGGGTCGGACATCGGTGCCGGGTGCTGCACCTAACCCTCGCTCTCGTCGTGCTACCCCCCAAACACGTCTGCTCGTCTAATCAAACTGCAGCGCACAAATACACAACCACCACCAGCACCACCAACATCAGCAGCAGCAGCAGCAGCCCCAGCACCAACAAGCGCCACCGCCACGTTTTCGGGTCGGTGGTTTCTTGCCTTCATTTCTTTCTTTTTTTGTGGTTTTATACCCTGAACACATCGAAAATGGCTAAAAAAAAAAGGGTATAATGGTTTTCTGTATGAAAATGGCAGAATTTTAAGAAAAAAAAATTATTGTTGTTTTTTTTTTTTGTTATTTTTTTCTATTTAGCCCGTTTTTTAACCAAATAATTGATTTTAAATTGAGTGTTTTTTTAACATATCTGGAATTAAAGCTATAGGCAACAAATATATATAAATGGAATGTTTGTAACGACAGTTCAGTGCATCTCTGCGTCGGGCACTCCCGACTTGCACACTCTGATTTGCTGTTTTATCAATTTGCTCTTTTGCGGTCAGAAAAACAACGAAATGAACGACTGAATCGAATTGGCATGAATCACTGTTTTGGGCTACTTTTTTTATGAATGCTCGGGGAATAGTGTTACATGTGCACCACCCACCGCCCCCCTCACACACTCTCCCTCCCACTCTATCTCTCTCTTGCAATACCTTAACCGATTTGTCAATATGAAATAAGAATAGAAAAAGCTTATATGACAGCATTTTAAATATATTTTACGAAAAAAAAAATATATATATATTAAACTTTTTATTTGCTTCCATATTTCATATGTAAAAATATAAATTTGCATTTTAAGGTTTTCAAAGAATACAATTGCTCTTTAAAATAAATTAAAATAAGGCAAAAGAGAACTTGAATAAAAATTATAAAATAAATATTTTGCTTTTATTGTACAACTTTTGTCAATAGCATTTTAATAAAATTAACTTTTTAAGTATATAT